>VMDO01006808.1:0-96793 GCA_007922755.1 Pedetes capensis
CAGGGGGGGGGAAAGAGACCCAGAGAAAGGGGGACAGAGACCCAGAGAGAGAGGGGGACAGAGAGACAGAGAGAGGGAACTGAGAAAGGCCCAGAGAATGAGAAACAGTTTGACCTGTCACTGGAGAGAGACAGAGAAAGAGAAAGAGAGAGAGAGAGAGAGAGAGACAGAGACAGAGACAGAGACAGAGACAGAGACAGATTGAGAGAGAGATCGTGCCCGCATAACTCGGCCAGAATGGGAGAAGGGCAAAGAAGGGGCACAGCAGGGTCAGCCTGGCGAGGGCAGGAAGACACCCGGAGCGGAATGAGGTTGGAGGGGAACGATTCCTCCCTCCTGGCAACTCAGAGCCAGCCCGTGCCTGTCCCCCCACCTTGGCTGGGCTGCTGGCCTTCACCGTGTTGACTGGTCCCTGCCTGGCCACCCCGTGCCCTTGGGGCCTGTGCTCAGAAACCCCAGAAGTCCTTCCCTCCCCTCCTTCGTGATCCCTTAACACGGGGCCCGCCACCAAGTGTGGCAGCAGGCCCTGAGCTCCTGGGCGCCAGCCCCTGAGCGAGCGGTGCCAGCGGGAGGAGGTGAGGTGGGCCGGGCTTGGGAGGGGACAAGAGGGACACAGACAGATGGCCCTCACAGGGGGCGGGGCGGACAGGGGTCCTGGAGACGCCCCCAGGAGCAGATCTGAGACCCCGAGGCTGGGCAGGGGACAGAGTCAGGGACGGCCCTGGAAGGGGCCCACAGGAAGAACAGGAGGCCCCTCCTTCAGCCTTAGACCTGGGTAGATGGGGAAACTGAGGCTGAGAGTTCATCCTCTCCCGGTGAGGCTGAGCCCAGGGGCTTCCCCAGATGGGTGGAATGCTGGGTAATCGGTGGATCAGAACTGGGGGTGCTGGGGAGCCGGGTAGCAAGGGCTCAGCCCCAGGGGCTGGGGTTGGGGCTGGACATGGAGCGAGGTGACCTGAGGGTGGGGATGAATCCACTGGGGCGTGGGGTATGGTGCTGGGGGAATTGCAGGGATGCTGGCCGGGTGTGTGTGAGGCCCGGGTCAGGACTGGGGGTGAGGAACCAAGAACAAGACGGGACAGGGCTTGAAGGGCACGGTTTGAAAGGCAAGAAGCTCACGGGCTGAGCTGGCCAGGGTTCTGTGGCTGGGCACTGGAAACCCAGCCATAGGGGAGGCGAAGAAAGCCGGAGAAACAGGAATCTGGGGTCCGGGCAGAAGTCACAGGAGGGCAGCGCAAGGTCATCAGAGGTCAGGGGGAGAGGTCAGAGGTTGGGGCCCTGGGATGCAGGATGCTGACAAGGTCAGGGAGGGCTGGCGGGGGGGACCCTCCCTCCCTCGAGGTCTGTTTGGGAGACGCCCCCAAGACCACACGTGTGTGGGAGCCGCGGGGACCAGGAGCCGGGCGCCACCAGGGCCCAGGCAGGCGGAGCCACTGACCGAGCCGCCCTCCACGATGTCCCTCCACAGCGGGCGGTCAGGGGGCTGCTCGGCCAGCTCCAGGAGGTTGTCCAGCACCACCTGGCCGATGAGGTCGTGCCGCGAGAAGCGGTCGAAGTCGTAGACGCTGAAGTGCAGCTTGCGCTGCGCCAGCTCGGCCAGCGGCACGGAGAACTGGAACGTCTCGTTGAAGACCGGGTTCAGCGTCTTCCTGTGCACCTGGCGGGCGAGGGGGACAGGCACCGTGCCAGGCCCCTTCCCAGAACAGCCGGCCAGGCCCCCATGCTCCCGCAGAACCCCAGTGTCCCAGCTCCCAGCTCTCCACCCTCAGACCCAGGGGTCCAGGCCCAGCCTCCTCCCTCAGACCCAGGGGTCCAGGCCCAGCCTCCTCCCTCAGACCCAAGGGTCCAGGCCCGGCCTCCTCCCTCAGACCCAGGGGTCCAGGCCCCAGATCTCCTCCCTCAGACTCAGGGGTCCAGACCCCAGACCTCCTCCCTCAGACAGAAGTCCAGGCCTTAGCCTCCTCCCTCTGACACATAAGTCCAGGCCCCCGACCTCCTCCCTCAGACCCAGGGGTCCAGGCCCAGCTTCCTCCCTCAGACCCAGGGGTCCAGGCCCAGCCTCCTCCCTCAGACCCAGGGGTCCAGGCCCCCGACCTCCTCCCTCAGAGCCAGGGTTCCAGGCCCAGCCTCCTCCCTCAGACCCAGGGGTCCAGGCCCAGCCTCATCCCTCAGACCCAGGGGTCCAGACCCCAGATCCCCCCTGTGGAGCCCCCACGTCCCGCCCGCCTTGCAGACCTTGGTCTGGAACTTCTTCTTGCGGTCGGGCAGCAGGTAGATCTTGACGTAAGGGTCCGAGAAGCCGTTGGAGTCCTTGGCCGGGAGGTCCAGGGCCTGCAGGATCCGCACCACCAGCTGGTCGGAGCCGTAGAGGTAGCGCAGGGCGAAGCTGATGCGGCCGCAGGGGGCCCCTCCCTCTCCGGGGCCGCCTCCGCGCCGCCCGCCTGGCCCGGTCCCCTGGTACAGCTCCGGCTTGATCTGCCCAATGAGCTTGGCCTTCTCCTCGCCGCCTGGCAGCGGGAGGGGCATGGCGGGCGGCCGCTCCTCACCGGCCGGCTCCGGCTGGCTGGTCAGAGTCTGCTGTGTGAGGGGCCGGGGCAGCGCAGGGTACCTGCCGTGGGTGACCAAGGCAGAGTCAACCATTCATCTCGGGCTGTGTCCGACGGTCCAGACTCCATCCTGCCTCTTCCTCAATGGCCAGCCGGGCAGCCACCCACCCTCCTCTGCTTACCGTGTGGCCTGAAACACGCGGCCACTGCTTCCCGAGCCTCAGTTTCCCCATGTGTGACAGGGGGCGGTTGCTCTCCTTTGTAAGCTAGCTCCAGCCAGGCCTGCAGATGCATCTGCTTCCTGAAGCTCCTCTGGACCCCAGAGTGGTGGCCCAAAGACCCTCTCATCGGACCTTGGGCCCCCTCGTGGCCGTTTCTGCGTCCTCCTCCTCCTCCCTCCAGCTGCTGCCCCGGCCCCGCTGGGCCTGGCCTCTCCCTCCCGGCCTCCCGGACTCTAGTCTCTCCCTCCTATCCACCTCCTATCTGGCCGCAGAGCCGAGCCTCCTCCTCTGTTGTAACAGCCCCTCACAGTCCCCACGTGCCCTTGGGACAGTCTCAGCTGCCCGGCCTGGGGTCTGGGGTCTGCAGCCCCCTTTCCTGGCTTTTTTTTTTTGCCCTCCTGGATGTCCCCACAAAGCACCATGGTCCCTTCCCATCTCGCCCTTCCCTCTGCCAGGAGAGCGGGCTCCCACCCTGCCTCCTCGCCTGGAAAGCTCTTCCTCACGCTGCAGGTCTCAGCCGAGGCACCTCCGCCTCCAGGAAGCCCTCCCCACCTTGGGCCAGAGTCTCTTCGGGGAGCCTCGGCTGTCCAGGAAGCTGCTCTGCCTCCCTTGCTGGCTCCCGCTGGACTGCCAGAGCCCTGGCAATGGGGCCCGGCGCTCTCCACCACCTCGCCCAGCCCCGTGCACACCAGGTGCCCACCGCACATGTGCAGACCAGGAATGAGGGCGGAGAGACCTTGGGTCCCCACTGCTGACCGGCTTAGGGTGAGAGGGATGGGCAATGCCTTGTGCCTCAGGGACTTGGGGGTCCCAGCCCCATGCTCCTCCCCTCTCCCGACCTCACGTCCTTGTCCTCAGCTCCTTCCCGCCTCTGGATGCCGATCCCAGGCCCCCCGGCCGCCTCCTCCCTTTGCTCCAAGGAGTCTAGGTCCCTTCCTGCCCCCAATTTCCCTCAAAGCCAGAAATCTGGGGCCGCAGCCTCGTCATTCCCAAGCAGCCAGGAGTCCAGGCCCCAACCCTCTTCCTTCCTGCTGCAGAACTCAGAAGAGCCACAGCCAGAACTCAGATCCAGAACTCAGAAGAGCGACAGAAAGGGACAGAAGAAGAAGAGAAGCTCGGAGCGGCCCCGCGCCCCAGCGAGGCCCACTGGCTCACCTGGTGCCCGGCGCCAGGCTTGTGACCTGCTGATGAGACTGGGCGCTGGGTAGGCCCCCGCCACCAGGGGGCAGCAGCAGCAGTCCCGAGCCTGCGCCCGCCTCCGAAGGCAGCTCTGGAGAGGTCTGGCTTGGTTTGACCCCCGCGGCCACCACAGCAGCCGCTGCGGCCTCTGGGTAGGAGTCCATGTCCAGGTAGGAGGGTTCCGGGGGCTCGGAGCCCCCCAGGCTGCCCGGCTCCAGCAGCTCGGCGAAGGGCGGGTGGTGGGCCGCGTGGGCATGGTGGTGCGGGCCGCCCAGCAGCGGGTGGCCGCCCAGGCCGGCCCCCAGGGGGTGCCCTCCACCGCCCACCAGGCCCGCCAGCCCGGCCCCGGGGCCCAGGTCTTTGCGCAGGGTGGCCGAGCCTCCCTTGTCCCGCCAGGGAACCCAGCACAGCTTCCAGGACACGAAGAGGGACACCCCCAGGAGGACGATGCCACAGAAGGTCACGATAACCGACAGCAGGCTCACGGAGACGTCTGCAGAGGGCGAGGAGGGAGGCGGGGTCAGCGGGGGAACCGCCCCTTCCCACGACCTGCACAGGCCCGCTGGGAGGGCTTCCCACGCACAACGTGATTGGCACCCTGCGCTCCTGCGGCGGGGGTGTGGCTCAGCTAGCAGAGTGCCTGCCCCTGGAAAGGACGGTCCACGTGGCCTGCATTTGCTGTGGAGTTGATACGACCTCGGTGTGGATGCAGGGGGCTCGGGCATTGGCGGCAGACACGCCTGGGGGGAATGGCTGTGTCCAGGGGACAGAGAGAGGGGAGGGCAACACCCACCGGTCCTGAGCTGCCCGGTGAAGCCATTGGCTAAGTGAGACATTAATCCTCACGGTGCCGGATAACCGAGAGAGGAACCCATCTCACAGCTGAGGAGCTGAGGCCTGAGAGGACGCAAGTCTGCAGGGCCGCATGGCAGGCACTGGCAGAGACCCCTGAGCATTTCCTGCCTCTTCCTTCAAGCTGCTCCTAAGTGACCCACCCCTGTGGGAGTCCTAGGGGCCGGTAGAGGCCAGGGGCCAGGATTTCACCGGCCTCTCGGGGGTTAGCTCAGTTGGTAGAGCGCTGCTCCGCACTTTCTGAGGACCCAGGTTCGATCCCCAGCACTGCAGAAACGGGAGACGGACGTGGCAGTCCACTCCTGAAGCAACCCCGAAACAATCCGCCACTGAAAACCTTATGAGGGTCGCTGAGTCGGACACGACTCCACGGCACCTAAGAACGACGATGCTGGACCTAAGGAGAGCCAGGGAGAGGTGGGTTGCTGTGGGGAAAATTGAGCAGACAGGTCCCATGTTGCCAGCCTGACCCGGCCCTTGCCAGTCAGGCTTCCAGCTGCTGTAGGCAGAGCCCGGGGAGCACCGGCCCTGGAGAGGGAAGGGGGTATGCAGTAAGAGATCCGCCCTAAAGGGAGGCCTGGCCCCTGGGAGGGAACCTGTCAGGACAGATGGACAGACAGACAAGGCTGCAACCCTTGTGATGTCCTTCCTGGTCAGTGTGCTGGGCTATGCTGGACAGTCTACGCCAACGCTGTGGCTTATGCTAGGGGCCGCAGGCCCTCAGCTCACCCTCTGGGGGGCTGGAGATTGAGGCCGGCCACAGGGGCAGGTCTGTGTGACCACGTGCCTGGACGCGAAGGCTCGGGCGTGCTTCCCCGATTGGCCACATGCTAGGCACGTTGTTACACATCGCTCCTGGGAGAGTGGAACGTGTCTGTGAGACTCCTCGTGTGTCTCCTGGAGCCTCGGCCCGGGGCTGCTTGTAGTGTGTAGCCATTCGCTGTCACAGATGGGAACACCCTCTCCCTGCGCTCTGGGAGCCCTCTGGCAAATGGCTCGGCCTGAGGCTGCAGCCTTGTGCCGGACTTTCCAGGATGGATCCTGGCTGCACCACCTGCCCGAGCCCCTGGGCAGGTGAGAGCTGCTATTTGGGCCTCATTTCTCACCATCGCCACCTGGCCATCCTGCATGGGGGAGGCTGAGCCCCGCCCCGGCAAGCGCCAGTGTAGACGTTGTACTGTCTCAGCCCAGGCTGCCTCTGGTTAGCGCCTCCTCGTCTGCACAGCGACACTCACGACATTTCCTATTCCCTGCTTCTCAGCTCCTCCCCCTCTGTCCTGGAGTAAGTCACGTCGCCCTTCCAAGCCTCAGTTTCCCCCTGTTGGAATGGGGATCATGTGTACCACAGAGAGTGGCCGTAAGGAGTCAATGGAACAACAAAGGGCCTCGCCTGGTCCCTGGACCACACCTGGTGCTCAGGAAGCAGACGGAAACTTAGCCGCAGGGGCCTGTGCGCTTCACCTGGGTAGCACCATTCCAGGCTGCGATCTGCCCTATGAGGCAGTCACGCATGCGCACTATCCCCACCTTCCAGATGAGGAAACCGAGGTGCAGAGGAGCCCTCGAGTCGTGTCCGACTCACAGCGACCCTCATAGGGTTTTCAATGGCTGTTGCAGTATTGCCTCCGGAGTGGATTGCCACGTCCTTCTCCCATTTTTGCGGTGCTGGGAATCGAACTCAGGACCTCAGAGACTGCAGAGCAGTGTTCTACCCACTGAGCTAAATCCCAGGCCCAGATCAGAGGTTTAGGGCACGGGATAACAGCAATCAAGATGCAGGCAAGAGCCTAAGCGGAACGGGCTCCGGAGGGAATAGAAAGCTGAGCAGGCCTGCTCTGAGCTCCCCCAACGTCTTGGCTGCTGTGGAGTCGGGGCGCTGACCTGCATCGGGCCCCCGGGGGTAGCCTCGGATCCGCAGTTCGTTGAACTCCTGGCACCTGTCGCTGGTGTCTGCATCCCGGACCCGCGCACAGAGGTCGGAGACCAGGATGAGCGCCCTCCGGCAGAGGTCATCCTCGTAGTCTCCAGACATGGTGACCGTGGGGCCCTGTGCTCGGGAGGGGCGGCAGGGGCACGGTGGGGAAACAGAATGGCAGGCGGAAGGTGGGCAGGGGGCCGTGGCAAGGGGAGGAAGGGCGAGCAAGGGCAGGAGAGGCGAGGGAACAGAGGTCGGCATAGACGGATCGGCAGAGATTAGAGGAAGGACAAAGGCATGGACCGGGAGAAAGAAATAGACAAGGGTACAGGAATTAGGGTTGGGTGGGTGAGAAGACAGTAACAGAATCTGGACAACTGAGGGGACAGACGGACACGAGGGGACGAGAGGAGAGAAGCCAGGGTCAGAGGAACACACAGGAGAAGACTGGCAGGGCCAGCGGGGGCCGGGCCGATAAGGAGTCAAAGATTGGGGTGCACAGATGGAGGGCAGAATTTGGAGACGGCCCTATAAGATGACAGCCGTCCATCATTCATTCACTCAGCCAACGAATATTCACTGAGCACCGACTCCACACCAGAGGGGAGCCAGCAGCTGCAGGGCCGGCAGAGAAGATGGTAGAGGGGCTCTCTGACTTCTTGGGGTCACAGTCCAATGAGAGGGGACGAAGGACCAACACAAATCAACACCACCAAACCGAGAGACACGCTTTACGAGAAACACCCCCACCATGGACCACGAAGGAAGCAGAGCGGGGCGGTCAGGGCCGGCTCGCTGGGGCTGGAAGGATGAAACGGGATGCAGCCGGCCATGGGAAGGGGCAGTAGGGCTGGGAGGGGGAAAGGAAGCATTGTGGGGCACCTGGAAATGCTCGAGCAGGGGCTTGGGGTGAGACAGTGCTGGGAGGGTCAGAGAGAGAAGGAGCCAGACGGGCAGACAGAGGGGACCAGGAGGAGGGAGGGGGAGAAGCAGGTTAGACAAGGCCAGGAGCCCGGGGCCACCCCGAGAGGGGGGCCAGGCTGGGGAGGAGAGAGATGGGGGCGGGGGGGCAGGAGAGGTAGAGATCCCAGGGAGGCCCCAGAAGAGGGGGGAGAAGGACCGCAGGCAGAGGCAAAGTCAAGCATGGAGATTTGGGCTGAGGGAGCCGGTGTGAGTCACAGGGGCCCGGAGACGGAGGGGCAGGCAGGAGGGCGAGCAGGAAAACCTTCAAGGGAGAATCAGTGGCCCCAAAAATACACGACAGGAACAATGGGAGGAGGTCACACAGATACCGGGGTAGGGGCGAGGGCTGGGCAGACAGACGTGGGTCCGTGGGTCCAGACGGGAAGGCGAGAGAGAGGGGCCAGGAGAGGGAGGGAGAGGTGGACGCGGAACGGGGCAGAATTAGCGACACACCGTTTGCAGCCAGACGTCAGAGATGGGCTGGAAGGGGGGTGCGGAGGAGCCAGGGACGGACAGACAGACCGGGGCTTGCGGGTGGACAGGAGTTGGGGTGCCGCAGGACCCCGAGACAGGCGGGGTCAGACTCACCTGCGCCTAGCGCTGCCGGGTCCCGGGTGGCAGCCGAGGCGGCGGGCGGCAGCCCATGGAGGTCGCGGGGTGCCCGGGTGGCGGCGAGCCGTCCCCACGCGCGCCGCGCGGGGAGCCGCGGGGTCCGATCTGCGGGCCGAGGCCGGGGGCAGCTCAGCCCAAGTCCCGCATCGCGCCCTCCTGCAGCCGGCGACGGGACCCCAGGCGGCCTCCCGGGGCCCGGCCGCCCCCTCCCGCCGGCGCCCCAGCACCGCGAGCGCGGGGACTCCAACTCCCCGCGGGCCGCGCGCCCGCACTGCCGGGGTTTCGAGCGCTCGGCGCTGCAGAGGCTGCTGGGAGTTGGAGTCCTCGGCGCCTCCAGGCTGCGAGAGGATAAGCATTTTTTCTTTCCTTTTTTTTTTTTTTTTTTGAAGGGGGGACGAGGTGCCAGGGTCCCCAGAAGCTGCAGGGGAGGGGACGAGGCCCGGGACCCCGAGAGGTCGCTGCGTCCTGAGCATTCAGGGGTCGTGGCACCGTGAAACGACCTCCACGCGCTGGGAACCGGCGGGTGAGGGGCGGGGTGCAGCCAGGGACTCGGGGACCCCCTCCCCTTTGCGGGGCCACGTGCCCCTCCCCCGGCAGCCGGCGAGCGCCGCAGACTCGCGCTCCACGCTCCGAAGTGCGCGCGCCCCTGCACCTGAGCCCGCTCCCACGCGCGGGGTCCACCCCGGGACCCGGCGGGGACCGTGGCAGGGGGTGGGGGGCGCGGACTCACCCGGAGCCGCCGCCGCCGCAGCCCCGCGCGCCCGCCGCGGTGCCCGCTCGGCTCCTCCCTGCCCCTGGCGCAGGCCCGCGGCTCCTCCCCCTGCACCCCCTTTTCCCTCCCCTCCGAACCTGCGGCCAGAGCGCCCAAATCGCGAGGCCGCAGCGTGAGTGCTGGGGAGACTTCCCCGGAGCGAGACCCAGGGCGCCCCCACATCCCGGTGATCCCGAGATCCGGGGCTCCGCCCGGCTCAGACCTACAAGTCCGGAGCCCCAGCCCCCTCTTCCCCGGGAGGCAGGACCTGAGCGTTCTGACCTGGGCGGCTCCGAGGGCTGGTGGCGCGGAGGAGGCCTCAGAGCCAAGGGCACAGCCACCGCCCGGAGCCCGGGAAGCCCCAGCCCCGCCTGGGCCCGCTTCTTGCCCTGAGCCCTTTCTCATCAACAAAACGCAAGCAATAAACTTTCTTCCTCAGGGACGCAGAGTTGGAAAAACAGTCAATATACAGAAAGCCTTGGCAGCATGTTGGCGCTTAATGAATACTTCTTACAGGCAGCAAGTAACAGCTTCTGGATATTAATAGTGCTTAATGATCATCGCTGCTCACCAGGAAAGGTGGCAAGGTGCTGAATGCTTTGAAAGCGTTCTCCCATGCAGCCTTCGCTTCGGCCCTGAGATGAACGAAATAGTTATTCCCATTTTGCAGAGGAAACAGTTGAGGCCCATGGAGGTTAAATCCCTTGGGGTAGGTCCAGGCCACAGCTGCAGCCTGGAGAGGTGGCTTGGAGGCCGCCCAACTCCCTCACGGCTGCCACCCAGCCAGGGCCACCAAATAAATGTAACCTCTAAGTAAGAGATTACCTGCAGCTGTAGCCCTATGGCATCTGATCCCGCCAGACCTAGGAAGCTAAGCAGGGTCAGGCCTGGTTAGTACTGGACGGGAGACCGCCTGGGAACACCAGGTGCTGTAGGCTTGGGAGAAAGACCTGGCAATCCCCTCCCAAAAATCAATCTGCCATTGAAAACCCTATGAACGGCAGAGAAGCACTGACAATAGTGTTTCCCCTGTTGTACAGAGGGTCGCTATGAGTCGGATACCAACTCGGCAGCACCTAACAACAAGTAAGAGATTGCTTGCTTCTTCTGCAGAAGTAACTTTAAGCCAAGCCTGCCAAGCCCTCCCTATCTCTAGATTACACCCCCATTGCGGCTGTGCATACATTTTGCAGTCATTATTATATGAAAGAGCCCCCCAGGATGCCTCCCAGCTGCACCCGGAGTCCCATCCTCCCCTCGTGGCTTCTTGGATTCTCCCTGCCAAGCTTGCTCGGGTCTGTGCCTACAGAAGGTGCATGGCAGCCCCGAAGGCCACTTTCGGAGCCAGACTCCCACTCCCAGCTGCCCAGCTGGGCCCACCCAGTGGCCCCAGGCAGACCCAGAGATGCGTACAGACGGGCTTGCCAGCCTGGCGTGACATGTTTCCTAAGGGACGCTCAGATTCTGCGGCTGCCCAGGCCTGGAGAGGCAACTGTGTAACTTTGGGGACACAGCACCCATATTCAAATCCCAGTTCTGCCCTCTCCCACTGTCCAACCTTATCCTCTCCATGCCTCAGTTTCCCTCTGTAAATTAGGACATAACAATTAAAAAATGAGATTGTACCTCACTGAGTTATTTTGAAGGTTAAATTAAGTTCATAGGAAGTGCTTAAAGAAATAGCTAGTGTTGAGTGCTGCGGTAATTAGTAATTACATGCATTTCCCACTTCATCTTTAACTGAAGTTGACAAGTGAGGAAATTGAGGCTCAGAGAGGGCAGGTGCCCTACTCAAGATCACACAGCTGGGAAGTGTCAGAGTTGGAACTGGAAAGCATGTAGCTCTGACTCCAGAACCCTTGCCTTTAGCCTTTACCTTGTGTGTGTCGGGGTCATTTGAGGATCTTCTGTGTCACTGCCACTGGAAGTATAGATTGGGATGAAGAGTGTGGAGCAGGGAGCCAGGAAACAGAAAGTCCTCCACGGTCATTCCATTCACTTCTGTCTGAGCGCCTACTGTGCACTGGGCATTTTTCTAGGCACCCGGGATTCAGCTGGGCACAAATGGACAGAGCTCCAGGCATAGGAAAGCTCAGGAGAGAGACAAGAAACACACAACTGCGTGTCCTAGGAAACTCGTGTTGGGAGGGATGCCGTGAGGGCAAGTCCAGGGTGTTGGGAAAGACATCAGGGAGGGCTCCGAGGGGTGAGTGGGCGAGAGCCGGGGGACAGAGGGGAGAACGGAGGGGAGATGCTCCCGGAGAAGGACCAGCCTGGGCACGGCCTGGGGGAGCAAGGGAACCCGGCTCACTGGGGGCACACTGGCCAGGGGGAGCTCTTTGTTTTGCCCTTTGCTGTGCCCTTACTGCCTGGCACAGTGCCTGGCACAGAGTGGGCACTCACTCAACACTGGGTGTCTGAATGTGCGCGGGAAGGAACAAGGGGATGAGTGCATGGAGGGATGTGGGGGTGTGTGCTGTGCTCGAGGGTGCGTGGGCGGGTGGACGGATGGACAGATGGATGGCGGGAGGGATGGACAGATGGAGGGGTGGATGGATAATGGATGGACAGATGGATGGAGGGAGGGATGGGCAGATGGAGGGGTGGATGGATAATGGATGGACAGATGGATGGAGGGAGGGATGGTGGATGGACAGATGGATAATGGATGGACAGATGGAGGGTGGATGGATGACAGATGGGCAGATGAAGGGGTGGATGGATGATGGATGGACAGATGGATGGAGGGGTGGATGATGGATGACAGATGGATAATGTATGGACAGATGGAGGGGTGGACAGATAATGTATGGACAGATGGATGAAAGGGGGATGGATGATGGATGGATGGAGGGAGGGGCTGAATGAGTCAATAGTTGGATGGAGGATGACGGAGGGAGGGAGGGACGCTGAGGAGATGATGAGCAGGTGGAGGGAAGGACAGCCGGTTGGTGGTGCAGATGGTGGGTGTTGGAAGAATAAGTGAAGGGAGGAGCGGGTGGACGTGTGAATGAATGAGTTTGCACAAAGGCTTCACCTCTCTGATGCTCCACGCGGTGAGCGCCCACCCCGGCCAGGCCAGGGCCTGCACGCAGGGCCGTGGGAGGGCCGGGGCCGCAGCCAGCCCTGCTGCCTCGCTGGCATCATCTCATCTCCAGAGCAGGAGCAACAAGCTGCTGAGTCAGGCATGCGCTTCCCAGGCTGGGGACTCGGGAGAGATGGGGCAAGTAGCAGAGGGAAGCAGGCGGGCCAAGGCAGAGAGGCGAGGAAGGAGACAGACAGACAGATGAGGAGGGAGGGTGAGGGAGACAGAAACAGAGACACCGGGAGAGGGGCATGGAGTCCGAGGTGCCCAGCACGACAGGCAGACGCAGAGAGGGAGAGACAGAGACTCGGGAAGACAGACGCCGGAGGCAGTAATTTCGGTTCAGACAGGGAGAGCTGGAGTTGGGATGCAGAGCCAGGGAGAGAGAGAGAAGAAAATAATGACGGCAAGGAATGGAAACACAGGGAGGTGGAGACCAGAGACCCAGCCCCGGAGGGGAGAAGAGCAAGGGGGCAGGACAGATGCAGAGGAAGGGAGAGGAAGGCCTGTGAGGACAGAGCTCCAGAGGAGGAGATAAGGCTGGTCATGGAGTCCAGGGAGGGAGGAAGCTACCTTCCGATGGGGGTCCCCTGGGCCTGGCTCGGATTTGGGGGTTGGCTGTTCCTTGTTTTGTTTAGCGGCTGGTAGCCCTGGAAGGCAGCATTCCTGGCAAGGGAAGAGGGAACGGAGGCTTGGAGAGGAGGGGGCAGTTGTCCCGGAGTCGTGCACACCGTACTGAGTCCAGCGCGCTGTGCCGATCCATTCGTCTCCAGGGCTCCTGTTCTCTTCTTTGCCTCCGGTCATCTCGTGAGGACCAGGTGGACAGGGCAGATGGGGCTGAGGGCATTGGTCGCAGAGACAGTGGGAAACAGCCGCTCATGTATTCATCCAATCCACATGTCCTGGGCTTCCCAGAGGCCGGGGCCTGTGCGAAATGGCGCCACAGATGAGTCAGGGAAGACAGACTGGGTGGGCGGCGGGCAGGCCTCATTAGTTGTGTTGTTAGGTACCTTCGAGTCCGTTCGACTCACAAGGACTCTGTGTGCAACAGAAGGAAACCGGCCCGGCACTATGTCAGCGCTTCTCTGCTATTTATAGGGTTTTCCATGGCTGGCTGTTTCGGGAGTGGGCTGCTGGGTCCTTCTCCCATTTTTTTTTTTGCAGTGCTGGGGATCGAACCCAGGGCCTCAGGGCCCACAGAGTGAGTGCTCTACCACCTGAGTTAAACCCCAGCCCTGGGGCAGTGTTCAGAGGTCTGGAAAAGAAGCAGAAAAGAGTCTGCACATGAAGGAGCCCCAAAACGTTCCTGGTGGGAGGAGCTGGAGAACACTTCCTGGCAGAGGTACTGGTGTTTCTTATTAACGGCAAAGGTATTTGGGGCATGGGGAATTGGGAGGCTGGAAGCACATTCCAGGCAAAAGCCGTGGCAGGTGGGAAAGAGTGGGGACAGGAATGGGGTGGTAGGTGCAGGACTGATTAAATAAGATAATTTATAAAGGGCGGCTGGAGACCGTTTGTAGGGGTGAGGCGGGAGCGGAAGGCAGGACTAGGTCACGCAGATCTTGAACTTGAGGCTGAGGGGCTGAAGGCTGTCCAGGGGCACTGGGGAGCTACAGGAGGGTCCCAAGCAGGAGAGGGCTGGGGCCCAGCCTGCAGAGTCCTCTCTGGAGCCTCGGCTGCGAGGAAGGAATGAGGGGATGACACAGGAGGCTGGGGTGAGGGTTCAGGCAGATGATAAGGTCGGAGTGGTGTCGGGAGCTTTGGGAACAGAAACGAGAGGGAAGAGCAGAGAGGGGCAGGAATGGGAGGGGCTGGAGATCGGGGGCTGTTGGGCTGGGGAGGAAGAAGTGTGCCCTGCCCTTGGCCACAGGATCAACGATGTCTCCTGTCCTGCAGAGACGGGACTGGCCACAGGACACAGAGGAGGACAGCTTCCTGGGAGGGAGAGACATGAAGCTGTAGGAAGGAAGTGGGGGCCACAGAGAGCTGAGTGAGCCGGTTCCAGTCGGGACTGGTTTACTCGCCAAACGCACCCATCCAGCTACTCGAAATACAAAGAAGAAACTCAGCGGGGGATGAGGGTTTCAGGGGCAGCTCATCCAGCTGTGCCATCAGCACCAGGGTTCTGACTGCCGCACCGGTGGGCTTTGCTTGCTTCCATTTCTCTTGCTCTCCAGCGATTTCTCTGCCCCTACTGGTGGGGTGGCGAGGTTTGGGAGAAGGACCCAGCAACCCACTACCAAAAACCAATCTGCCATTGAAAACCCTATGAACAACAGAGACGCCTGACAATGTTTCGCCTGTTGTACACAGGGTCACTATGAGTCGGATACTGACTCGATGGAACCCAGCAACAACAACAACGGGGACGAGGTGCCCCCAGTAGCACCAGCCTCGGCTCTGACAGGTCTAGCAACTTCATGGAAAGAGAAAGAAAAGTCTAAGGCTTGGCTCTGGAGCCTAAATTGATCCCTTTTTTTGGGGGGTGGGGGGTCGGGGAGACAGGGTCTGGCTGTGTCGCTCAGCCTGGCCTCAAACTCTCATGGGTCCTCCTGCCTCAGCCTACCCAGTGCTGGGATTGCTGCCATTGCACCCAACTCTGGATCGCCTCAAACTCATTTCTGAACAAGTTGGGGAGGAAATCCAGGTGCCGTGGTCTAGAAAGTAGGAAAGCGGTGCTCAGCAAGCAGGAACAGCAGACAGTGAAGACAGAGGCCACAGGGGAGAGGAGAGACAGGGGGAGAAGTAGAGATCCAAGCCACAGATTTGGCAGGTGGCGCCCAACTGTAATCCCAGCACTCGCGAGGCTGAGGAAGGAGGATGGCGCCTGAGTGACACAGTGAAACCGTCAGAGACAGACAGATAGGTATGGACAAGTGCAGCCTCCTCTTGCAGTTTTGAAGACGCAAAGAAAGGGACCGCAGCTGCCAGGAAGGAACTCATTCAATCTAGCACCGGAGGTCAGGAGTCCCCTGCCCTGCCTGGCAGGCCAGGACCCCCAGTTCCCTATTGCTCTGACCCAGGGGTCCGCGTTCCAGCCCCGCCCCTGAGGCACCATGGCAACCAGGCCCCGCCCACGGGCCCTCCCCATAGAATCCAGGGTCTCAGTCCCCCTGGTTCCCTCGAGAGACAGGGATGGGCGGAGGGGACAGAGGGGCCATGGGGCCAGCAAGGGGCTGACAGAGCCGAGGGGAGGCAGGGCCGGGGGCAGAGGCCGCGATGGGCGAGGCGAGGTGGAGAAAGGAGGCCGGGGAAGGAGCTAGGGGTGGAGCGAGGCGCGGGAGCATGGAGAGGGCCAGGGCGGGGGTGCTGGGGGGCCGCTGGGGAAAGTGAGCGGGGCCGGGGAGATGGAGCAGGCGGGGAGAGAGGCGGAGAGGCCGAGCCGCCGGGCCGAGGAGCGCCGGGGGGACGCGGGCGCCGGACGGCGCACGGCCAGGTGGGGAGAGGGCGGGGGCCAGGGCTGGGGAGGCAGGGACGAGGCCAGAGACTCCGGGAGGCCGGGGCCGCCGGGCGGAGAGCCAGGGAGGAGGGAGAGGCAGGCGCAGGGCGCGCACGACGGCCCCGAGGCCCGGGGCGCCTGGGCGCCCGCGTGGTCTCAGCCCGCCAGCTCTGTGCTCCTCCCCTGGGGCCTCAAAGAGGACGAGGAAGACGCGGCAGGGCGAAGAAGCTGGGGCGCGTGGCCCAGCCTGCACCCTCCGACCCACCCCGCCGACGCCGCCCCCGCCGCCGCTCCCGCCCGCCTGCCCCGGAGGCTGCCAGAGGCGGAGCCGCTGAACCCCGGCGGCCCAGGCGGCCACGCAGGCCCAGGCGGCCACACCGTGCGCCGGGAGGCAGGTACAGGGAGGCCCTGGCCCTCGGGGGCACCCCAGCCGATGGAGACCCAGGACTACATCTCCCATGAGCCTCTGTAGCCCACCAGCCAATAGGTTGGGCCTCAGGACTACATTTCCCATGAGCCTCTGCCGTCCACCAGCTAATATGCTGTGCTCTGAACTACATTTCCCGTGAGCCTCTGCAGTCCACCAGCTAATATGCTGTGCTCTGAACTACATTTCCCGTGAGCCTCTGCAGTCCACCAGCTAATATGCTGGGCCCTGAACTACACTTCCCAGGAGCCTCTGGGGCTGTGGCAATTCCACTGAGGCCGTTGTTCCCCCTAGGCACCCTCCTTCCCTCCCTTTCACCGTAAGTTTAGCGTCTTCCCTTCTTTCTTCCGCCCTGGTTTTCCTCTTCTAATGACTCCACCACCAATCCAGGCACCGAGCCAGACTCCAGGCGCCATCCCTTCACCTCCAACCCCTGTTCCCTCCCACAGCCCACCAGCCCGCTGAGGCTCCCTGGTCCATTCCTCGGTGCCCACAGCCCTGACACAGCCCGCGCACGTGCACCCTCTCCTCGCCTTCTTCCCGATCTTCAGTCTCTCTGCTCCGTCCCTCCCCATGTGGCTCTAGAAGAGTCTTCCTGATGTACACTGCTGAGCCTGACTGTCCCTTGCTCACTGCCATGCCTGGCTTTCCTTTGCCCCCAGGATATAGTCTCAGCCCCTCAGCCTGGTTGTTGAGTCCTTGTGTGGTCTGACCTCTGCTGACACCTTTGGGCTCCTGTGCCAGGGCTCCCTGCCTGCACTCTGTGCCTTAGCATAATTAACTCAATCAGCACTAATTGAGTGACATCTCAGGACACGAGAAACTCCAGGTAATAGAAAAAATTGTGTGTGTGTGTGTATAAGGAGCTTGGGTTCAGGTGAGTCAGGCCAGGTCATTAAGGACCCAGTTTCTATCTCCCAACTTTTTGATTTGGGATATATCACCCTTATAGACCCACTTGCTTACCTCATGGTCACAAGATGGCTGCCACAATTCTAAGCATGTCCTTCCTTCCCTTCCTCCTTCCCCCCCTTGCTTGCCTAGGATTTCAATCCCCTGAACTGGGCGGGGGTGGGGTGGGGGAGAAGGCTATGAAACATACACAAAAATAGAGATAATGGTGTAAAGAACTCACATAGCCCAATACCTGGCTTCAATCACTAGCAATATTTTGCTAATCTTGTTTTATCAAGGCACACCACAGACACACTTTTGGTGGGACATTCTACAGGAGACATTTGTCTTAAAAATTGCAGCCATAATTCCATTTCACCCATAAATACTTCAGCATGTGTCTTTAATTGCTAAAGACTTTTAAAAATGCATACGCACTATGCCACTGTTACCCCAGAGTACTTCAAAAAAGAAAAAGAAAAGGAAAGAAACTGCAGTCCTATTTAGGGAAACTTAGCTAAGTGAGGGAGAAGAGAGTTCCACCCGCTCCTGTGGCAGGAGGGACACAGAGAAAAGGACCGTGGTGCCTGTCGGGTGTAAGAAGTTGGCAGGAAAATGGGAGGCTGAAGCAGGAGGATTGGAAGTTTGAGGCCAGGCCAGGGCTACAATAGCAAGACACTGTCTGAAAAACATGAAAAGAAAAAGGCAGCAGGGTCTGATCATGTCTTGCAGGAGATTTTTGGTGAGAAGTCCTGGGAGTGGTGGGGAAAGGGATATGATCGGACCTGCCTTGCAGCGGGCCACCCTGATGGGGCTACTGGGCAGGGAGGGTGGGAGGAGCTGAGAACACGCACTTGCATCCAGGGGCTTTCACTCTTCGTCCTCACTTCATCGCTTTTGGTTGTGTGATCTTGGACCAGTCACTTAACCTCTCTGTGCTTCCACGTCATCACTTGTTTAACGGTACTGCCTCTGTAGGTGTCCTGAGAACGCCCTGGGACTTACTTTTAAAAGCGCTGGGGAGGTGAGGCAGGACCATGGCGAGTTCCAGGCCAGGGGCAGCCTGCGCAACCTAGCGAGACCCTGTCTCAAAAAATAAAACAGGGCCCCGGGGGTGCAGCTCAGTGGTGGAGCACTTGCCTATGCATACCCGAGGCTCTTAGTTCAACCTCCCAGTACAAGAAAGAGAGAGAGAGAGAGAGAGAGAGAGAGAGAGAGAGAGAGAGAGAGAGAGAGAAAATATATGCATGCTGTGGTTTGTTGGGAAGTGGGTAGATTTGGGGAGATCAGTTTTTGAGGGGCAGCGGAGGCCCGTGTGGGGAGAAGAAAATGATAAGAAGACCGCAGGGTGACCATGCAGGGCAGGTGCTGTTCAAAGGGGATCAGGTTAAAATGCAGGTTCTAATCCTGAGGGGGAGGGGCCTGAAACGCTGCCTCTCAAACCGGGCTCCCCAGACCACACACGGAGAGTGAGGACTTGATCCGGAAGCTCCGAGGGGGCGTGCCTGTAAGCCTGGGGTGCTGAGGTGAAAAGCTGACCCAGCTGCCCTGGGGAGACTGCAGGTGGGAGGACAGGAAGCCAGGTGCAGCCTGTGCTGTGTCCCCGTGTGGGGGCCCTGGGGTCACAGCACGCTGCAGCTGCGTGCTGGGGACGGCCAGCGCCAGGGGACCAGAGCCGAGCAGCTTGTCTGTGAGCTGGCTGACAAAACTGTTGGTCACAGACATTGGCTGTGGGGAGGGTGTTTATTTACTCATTTGCTGTACTTGGGGGCTGAACCCAGGGCCTTACATATACTTTGCTGGTGCTCCACCACTGAGCTGCACCCTCACCCCGATTTTTAAAATTTTATCTTGAGACAGGGTCTTCTCTGGCCTCTAACCTGTGATCCTCCTGCCTCAGCCTCCTGAGTCGCTGGGATCACAGGTGTGAGCCTATGTGCCTGCCTTAGGGTATTGACACCAGGAAAATTGGCCAGTGTGGGATGTGTGTGTTGGGGGGTGTTGCTAAGAGCGTGCCAACACATCACTGCCTATAGGAAACAAATGGAGTTCATTGATTGTGCTTAGGGAGACTGCACCTCCCCCCAGGGGTCTCCATATCAGGTGTTGTTGTTGTTGTTGTTAGGTGCCATCGAATCAGTATCTGACTCATAGCGACCCTATGTACAACAGGCGAAACACTATTGTCAATGCTTCTCTGCTGTTCATAGGGTTTTCAATGACTGATTGTTTTTTGGGAGTGGGTTGCCAGGTCTGTTTCCCAAGCCTACACTACCTGGTATTCCCAGGCAGTCTCCCATCCAAGTACTAACCAGGCCCAACCCTGCTTAGCTTCCAAGATCTGATGGCACCGCATGCCACAGGACCATGGCTGCAGGCCCGATATCAGGTGTCAGGAAGCATTTACCCTGGGAGTTGGGCTGTGTCAGGTGAGTTTGGGAGCTCAGGGAAGCAGGCTTTGCTGTGCACTGGATGCCCATGACTGGGTCTCTGTCCTGGCCAGAGGCCAGTGGGGGCAGCGCTGTGGTTAGTTAGGGAGCCGCGGGCAGCTGAGAGCCAGGAGTGGGCGTTTCATTCATCCTCATGGCCAGGACAGCGTTGTGTTTTCATCTCTGTTGAGCTGTGATTCTGCAGGGGTCTCCTTGTCCCATCGCAGTCAGCGCAGCCTTGCCTGGTGCTGGTGTCATGGGAAACTGTTTTGTCCTACAGGAGTGCCCAGGGGCCTGGCTGTAAAGGGGGTGATTTTCTTTCTTCAGCTGCTGCATCAGAGAGACCTTGAAGCACAGTACTGTTAGGAGACAGAAGTTTATTTCTGTCCCATAGTCAGAGACAGGCAGTCTGGGTTATGCTATAGCTTGGCTCCAGTAGATGATTCAGAGACCCAGGATCCTCCCATACGGCTGCCCAGTGTATCCTAGCATGGCAGAAGCCACATTATTGCTGCAGTCACATTTCAGCCAAAGGGAAGCAGCAAAAAGTCAAAGACAACTATTTGTCCTTTAAACAAATGACCCCAAAGTTGCAACCCTCATCCCTGGTAACACTGTTGGAGAGATCTTGGTCACGTGGCCAGACCTAGCTGCAAGGGAGGCTGGACAGCTGTGTGCTGGGTCAATTCTAGGACTGTTGGGGAAGGGGAAATGGGTCACGTGTGGCAACCAACAACTGGCCCTAAGAGAGACCAGTTAGCCAGTAGTGGGGTAAATCAGGAAGGCGCCATGAGTCAAGCTCCAGTCAGCGGGCTGGTTTTGAGAGTGCTGTAAAAACTGCTAACTGGACTTTGACATTGTTACTGGGGCAACGTGGTGCTGTGAAGAAGCCAGGCAGGGGTACCTGGAAGAGGAAGCAAAAAAAGAACACATCCTTCCGCTTCCTCTTGCCCTGTGGTGTCCCCTACAGGCAGAGCCTAATGGGACCCCAGCTGTCAAAGCAGAAATGTGATCCTTAGGATCCCAGCTTCTCTGAGCAAGCCTAGAAGTGGAGTCTGGAGCTGAGAGCCTCTGAACTATTCTGGGGTGGCGGGAACCATGTTGTGTGATGCCCACCTCAGCAGAAGCATGGCTGAGGAGGGTGCCGGGCACCTGATGCCAGGTTCTCTGTCCCCAGGAACCTTCCTCGTGGACTTGGAGGCCCCACAGGAAATGCAGGTTCAGAGCCTGGGCAGGCCCCTCAAATCCTCGTGAGTAGCCCCTGGCCCGGTGACCTCCGACTTCAGCTCCCCCAGACGTGAGAGCAGTGACCCCGACCTCGGAGGACCCTGCCCTTCGCTCTCTCCCCAGGAAGCAATATCTGCGGCAGGTCATTGCAGAATACGAGGCCCTGGACAGAGAGCTGCCGTGCATCCGGAAGTTCTCGGCGCCGCCCACTGCCCAGCCCCTCTGCCTGTGCATGGAGACCTCAGTGAGCGCCCTCACCCCGGCGGCCCCTTGGTTTCTGCACAGTTTGGGTGGTGGTACAAAGGGCACAGACTCAGGATGGAGGTGCCTGGGGCTTAAGTCCAGGCCCTGCAGCTGCCCAGCTGTGGGTTTGACACCCAGACAGTGTGCTGAAAATGGGTTGTGAATTTGTCTAAGGAAAAGTCGTCAAATTTCTCACTGCTGGAACCGGAGGGGAGACTGACAGGCAGAGAGGGAGGACACGGGGAAAATGGGCTCCCGCTAATTCGGCTGCTAAGAAATTCTGCAGTTGCAATATAACAAAAATGCACAAGACAAAACCCATGTGTTTTTGACAGTTTGGGCAAAGTGGCCACTCACTGTCCAGATACCTTGTCAATCCCTGCTCTCAGTTGGAGGTGACACCTGCCAGGGTCCCGGTCACTCGCTCCTGCAGTGAGAAGAACTGAGGTTGATTGGCACATACTGTGTGCCACGTGAGGCACCCCTCCATGTGATCCTGAGACTTTACCCCAACACAAGGATGACTGCCCACGTTTTAGGGACCAGTTCTCTCTCACTCCAGCCTCCCCTTTACCCCAACTAAGGCTCACTTTTCCAGAGCCTTGGCAATTTCATAGGCTATGACAACTGTATAACCACCTCTGGCTTGTAATCTCACGCTGAAAATGCGGTTAGCGTTCAATATATGTTTCCAATGGTTAAACAGACTGACGCGACCTCTTCCTCTTTCCCTTATCTTCTGGTAACTGAACATTCCTTAAAATGCTAATATGGATTCACAACAAAGTCTTCAGGAGCTTTTAGCACAGCAATTGCAGGCTCCTGGGTAGGTTTGCGGTGGACTAGTGAAGTTGGCCACACTGGGAATCATTCAGCCAGCTCTTTACCAGTTTTGGCAAATGGGCTTGGTGAGAACTGATTTTTCTGCAGAATGACCTTGAATGACAATACGTGACACACACGCCACCCCCACCCCCGCCAAGAGATACCTGTCGTTTCCTCTTCTACAACAGCGACAGGGCCGTGGATCAGTTGCGGGCCCTGGTTCTCGGATGCCCTGGGTGGGACCCAGCAGGTGTGCATGTGGGGTCTAGGGCAGCGACGTGTGAACCAGGATTACACGGGTGTGTGTGTGTGTGTGTGTGTGTGTGTGTGTGTGTCGAGGGCTGAGGCTCTCCTTTGGACTCCCCCAGGAGGACCTTACCCACCTGGAGGTGCTGGAGGCGCTGGAGGCCGAGTTGCCCGGGGCTATGGAGAGCGGGCGCGTGAGCAGCATCCGCTTTGAGAACATGAACGTCATCTGCGGCACCGCGGGCCGCCGGGACAGGTGAACCGGCGCAAGGGGCGGAGCCGAGAGCGAGTGGGAGGGGCGGGGCGGCAACGTGCGCGCCTGGGAGGGTGGGGCCTGAAGTGAGTTGGTCGGGGACGGAGTCAGGCTGTGGGGGCGGGGCCAAGAGCGGCTAGGTAAGACGCGGATTGGCCTCGAGGTGCTGGTGGGCGGGGCGGGACCAGAGAGGGAACCGCCTTTGAGCGACTCAGGTCGTGGCGCGGGCAGGCGACACCTAGCTGTGGGGTCCGCACCTGGAAGGGCAGCTACGATGGGCAGAGGTGACCGCGCTGAGTGTGGTTGGGGGCCGAGCCTGGCGACCCGGGTGCGCGTCCGGGCTCAGACAGACCTCGGCGAGAGGGTGGGGTGCAGGGGACCTCGCGACCCGAGTCTGGGAGGACCCGGGGCCGCGTGCGAGCCCCCCTCGGCCTGCGCCCCGCCTCACCCCGCAGGTGGCTCATCACGGTGGACGACTTCCAGACGCGCTCGCGCCTGCTGCGCTCGGGGCTCAGCCCCCGCGGGCGCGCGCACCCGCTCGTGCGCCACGACGAGCTGCTGCTGGGCGACTACCGCCTGCACCTGCGCCGCGCGCTGGTCCGGCGGCGCATGCTCGAGGCCCTGGGGGCGGAGCCGGCCGAGGAAGACTGACGCGGGGCGTGGCCCCGGTTGCGCCTGCGCACCGCCCCATCGGCCCCGCCCACCCGGGAGAGGGGGCGTGGCCTCCCTAGGAAGGAGGCGGGGCCGGCTCGAGGGGTGGATACTGTGAGTTTAATTATAAAGAATGACCTGGTACAAAAGCCATTTCTCTCTGCAAAATCCTGGTGGGGCGTCGGGGGTGGGAGGTGGCGGGGGTAGGGACGAGCCCCCAAGTTACGGTTGCGCCTTCCCAAGCCAACTGCAGCCCCTGCGCACGACGGACGCCGGGGTCCCTTCCTCGAGAGATGGACGGAGGCCCACAGAAGGGGGGCCCAGGCGTCGTCGCCCCCACCCCTCACGCCCCTGGAAGACAATTCTCGGGCTTTTAGATCAGGTTTTTTTCTGGATTCGTGTGCATGTGTGTTCTAGAGTGTTTTTTTTCTTTTTTGCTTTGTATTTTCTTCTTATTGTTTCTTTTTGCTTTGTCCCTCCTCTCCACCCAGCGCCGCCCCCATCCACCCTCCCCCCCCTCCCCTCCCCCTACCCCCTCCCCAACCCCGCGGCACCCATCCGGAATGAACAAGCCCTTGATAGACAGGCACCGCGCAGGCCCCCTGCGGACGGGGGCATCCGACCAGGGGGAGGGGGCGGGTAGGGGCCCCCGCGCGACCTCCGCTCCTCTCTCGCCCCCTCCCCCCTCCCACGACCCTCCCACGAGGTTCCCCGCAGATCCCTGACGTGGTGAGGGGAGGGGTGGCCCCCTCCCCTCGTGGACGAGCGCCCCCCCCGTTGGTGGGGGCGGCAGAGGGGGAATGGGCTGGGGGAAGGAGGGGGGCACCCTTCTTTGGCAGCTGAACATGGGGGGACCTGAGGGCGACGCCCTCCCCCATTTATCCACAGCAGGGCAGGGGGCTTCCGAGGGGGAGGGGTGGCTTAAGATTCCCAAGCCCCAGGACTGAGGGGGGGAGCGTGCGGGAGGGGGCAGCCATGCTGGAGGGGAAGGGGTCCCTGGAGAGGAAGAAAGGCGAGAAGGAGAACGGGGTCCTCGTGCACAGTGGCCGGACACACAGCCCCAGGGGCAGGCCGAGCGGGAGGGCGGCGGGAAGGCTACAGAGAAAGCTGGTGCAGGGGCAGCGGGAGCGGGGAGACGAGGCAGTGGTGGCCGCCGGGCAAGGGGAACGTGGGGTGACACGAGCGAGTGGCCCAGGGGGAAGAACGAGCCAGAAAGGCGAGGCGCACGTGGCCAAAAAGCAAGGCTTCCGGAAGCGGGCGCGGCAGGGGAACGGAGGTGACGGTGGAAGAAGCGAAGACAGAGGGGAGCTGAGGGCGCACGCTCAGGCGCATCGCCGTCGCCGTCGGGGACGAAAGTGAGTGCAACCAGAGGCGCGGGGCAGGAAGGGGGCAGCAGGGACCGTGGGCGGGTGGAGGAGGCGCGGCCCATGTGTGTCTGCAGCATGGGCCTGGAGCGAGCGCTGAGGTCTGGAGAATGGCGGGGGCACCCACGGGAGAGGAGGTGTCAGCGGACAGCAGGAGCGCAGAGCCAGGGAGGAGACCGACACAGACGGGGGACACAGCAGGGCGGAGCCGCAGGGCCTTGCCAGCCAGCAGGGAGGACGGCAAGCCAGGCAGCCGGGGGTGCGTTTGTGCAAAGTTGCAACCCGGGCACGAGGGGAGGGCAGAAGGTGAGCAGCCGTGCAAGGAGCGTGCAAGAGGCGGGCAGGGGCAGCGGTGTGTGGCAGGGGGAGCCGAGGGGCCTGCAGAGGGTGGGAGGGCTGTTGGAGGGGCAGCAGGTGGTGGAATCGGAGGGCACCCCCTTCCCCTGCGGCCAGGGGGACAGCCCCCGTTTGGGCAGGCTCAGGGCTGACCCTCTATGGCTCTGTCTGTCCCCTCCCCCCAGCCTCGGCCCTTCCCCCCTCCTCAAGTCCCCGTGTGATCTCGTCCGTCCTCCCTCGGTGCCCGCTCACACACGTGGTCTTGCGTCAGCTGCCCCCTCCTGGGGGTGCAGATGTCCGGCCTGCATGGGTCCACCTGGCCACCGCAGGCCTCAGGAGACAGGGCAGGGCGCCGTTTCCAGAGTCCCTGGCCCAGGGAGAGACGATGGTTGGGGTCAGAGATTAAGAGGCCAGCGGGCTCCAGGGTTCCGCGGCCAGGACGGGCTGGTCGCCCAGGCCAGCCATCACCTCTCCAGGAAAAACTTGAGAGCCCGGTCGATGTTCATGCGGTGGCCCACCCTGGTCACGCCCAGGTCCACGTAGTCCTCCTTGGTCAGGGCGGGCAGGTGCGAGCCGTCGATCTCGTGGTCCAGGAACCGGGCTCGGTGCTCAGCCAAGCCCAGCCACTCGAGCCAATCGGCCACGTCGAACTTGGTCCAGAACCCCAGAGGTTTGGCGCCAAAAGGCTTGTCCGGGGGCAGCGAAAGCAGGCGGGTCGGCGAGAGGGAGCGCGAGGTCCCTGACAAGGCCCCTCCGAGCCCCCCGGACATCCCTGGGTGCGGTGGCACGAAGACAGGCGCGAAGGGGTCCGCCGAGCCTCCTGCCCCTCCGGTGGGCGAGCCACGGATGTCGAAGAGGCCCGGGTAGAGGGGTCCGGAAGGCAGGATGGGCAGGGATGAGGGCCGGGGCGCAGGGCTGACCTTGTGGTCTGAGGCGGGCAGCAGGGAGGGGCTAGGGGCCCGGCGGAGCAGCGGGGGCCGCATCTCGAACTCCACACCCTGGAGGTGGCGGGTGGACGTGGAGGAGGAGGAGCCCGAGGGTGAGGTGGCCCCCGGGGCCGCAGCGGCTGAAGGGGGCACCCCGGTGCCTGTGGGGAGCGGCGGCAGAGGCGGCTTGGGCCAGTTCTGAAACAGGCTGCTGACAGGCTTGGAGAGGAGTGAGGACTGGGAGTCTTCAGAGAGCCTGGAAGGTGACAAGGGGATTGGGGCGGAGGAGAGGGGTTTGAGGGGCGCGGGCAGGGTGAGGAACAGGCAGAGGTCAAGATGCAGGGACGGCCACACGAGGGCAGGGGGGGAGACAGAGAGAGGCAGGAGCAGCAGCAGAAGGGGGCCAGGGTGAGAGGACCGAGGTGAAGGGAGAGAAAGACAGAGGACATGGAGGGTGCCGGCCAAGAGAGATGAAAGAAAAAGAGACATTAAGTGATAATAATCGTCATCGCCGCCACTCACTGCTGCTCCCGTGCGCCAGGCATCCTTCTATGTGCTCTACGCACGGAATCTCAAGCCGATCCCCTGAGCTCGGCCCGCCTGAGCACGGCTGCAGCTGCTGTCAGCAAAGTGACTTGCCTAAGGACACACAGGGAGTGGCAGAGCCCAGTTACAGGGCACCAAAGTCTGAGCTCTTCACCGCTACTCTATACTGCCTTTCCAGTCACGGCCAGTCATAGAGGAGTGGAGGACAGGGAGACAGGGAGAGAGAACGAAAAGAGGGTGGGCATTCAGGGGAGAGAGATGGAAGGGGCAGGGGACAGACAGAAACAGAGAGAGGGAGATGAAAGAGAGAAGAAACAAGGGGAGAAAAATGTTCCCCTCATCCCTTTGGCTCCTTCCAGCACAGCCCGATCTCAGGGCCTTTGCACTGGCTGTTCCCCCTGCAGGCTCACTCCTCCCCCATGCAGCCTGGCGATTGGGTCCCTTCCCCTGTCTCTTCTCTGCATGTCTTGTTGGTTATAAGAAAACCTTTCTCTAACTGTCCCATTGTGGTCTTTTTTTCGAGAATGGTCACAATTATTTTGCTTATTGTCTGGTCTCCATCCCCTGCCTCACTAGACCAGGAGTTGTATGGTGGACGTGCCTGGCCTGGCCTGTCCACTGTGGGGTCCCCTCACCCAGAAGAAGGGCACACGCAGCACACTGCCCATGATAAATCTGTCACCCTTGCATTTGTTGACTAAGTTAAGCAGCCTCTCCATGAAAAATACTTAAGAATAATGAGTGATCACATTAAAAGCTCCAACGCCCAATAAACCCCATTTGAACCGTAAGGATACGGGCTCACAAACAGAATCACAGTGACCTCTGCAGACAGACTTAAAAATTCTACTCTTCTCTAGGTGGCTGAGCTGGAAATAGCCACGTTCCCCAAGACTAGAAGGCCCTGCACAGGCTCAGTTTGTAGTGACCCAGCTAACTGGCTGCCCTGGGAAACCTCTGCGTCAGCCTGCACAGCCCTGTCTAGACGGTGCTGGGCTCTTGTAGGAGGCAATGACCCACATCAAATCCTGCCCCAAACTCTTTTGGGCCTGCAGCTGTAACACCCTGGCATCCGATCCCTTCAGATTTCAGAAGCCAAGCAGGGTCAGGCCTGCTTAGTCCTCGCATGGGAGACCGCCTGGGAATACCAGGTGCTGTAGGCTTGGGAGAAAAACCCAGCAACCCACTCCCCAAAAAATAATCAGCCATCGAAACCCCTATGAATAGCAGAGAAGCACTGACATAGTGCCAGACATGGCACAGTGCTGGGGAGTGCTTAATCTGTTCCACATAGAGTTCTTAGCATTGGACCTGACTCCATAGCACCTGACAACAATGCTGTCCCACTCCTACTACGGAGCAGGAGAGGGGGGACTCTTCTGCTTAGCGCTGGGACTGGGACTGGACCCCAGAAAACTGGACCCCAGAACCATGTTTGTAAGTGTGGTGCCCTGGAGCATCAGAGGAACCACAGAGTTCAGGGACTCTTCAGAAAAAGGTCACAACCCGCTGAGGACACACACCAGCGACCTGCACTGCCCCCTCCTCTGCTGATAACATGTTCCCCGTGGGAGGTGGGGCTGTGACGGTGGGGGAACGACGCCTGGCAGCTGCCAGGGAAGGGGCTTTGGGAGTGCCCAGGAAAGCAGGCGTCCTGGAGGGTGCATTCCTGCCGGCCAGCCTGGGGCCTGCAAGGACACAGCTATGGGGAGATGGGCCTCAGAGCCTGCGCACCATCCTGGTCCCCCACGCCCTCCACCGCTGGCCACCAGCCTTTGCTCACCTCTGCCGCTGCAGGGAGGAGGTCCGCTCAGGCACGTAGCTGGCTCCCGCGTGGTGGCTGTCCGCGCTGCCCCGGGCCCACGGCAGGGCCCCTCCCGCGGCGGAGGAGCCCCCGAACTGCTGGAGCTTGGAGCTTAGCTCGCTGATGATGCTGGCTTTCACTGTGGCCAAGGCTGAGGCCTGAGGCTGGGCCAGGGGCCCGGGCAGGGGTGGCGGCGGCGGGCCCGGGCCCTCCTCCCACGGCAGCAGCTTCCGAGGCAGAGACGAGGGTGCTGGCAAAGGCACCGGCAGCACCTCCGGCTCCACCGCCACCGGACCCCCAGCCACACCTGCCGTGGAGGGTCCCGAGCAAGAACTCAGGGCCAGCAGCCCGTCCGTTCCAGCTCCGGTCACCGAGACGGTGGGGCTGGTGGGGGTGACGGCGTCTCTGAGGCCCCCACTGGGGCCTGGCCGCAGGCCTCCGCCGGCCCCCAACGCCCGGCCCCGGAGCTTCGAGGGAGTCATGAGCTGCGGGGGGTACGGCGGGCCCGGAGTCCCGCTGCCCCCGAAGGCCTGGCCGTCCAGGTAAGCCACGTAGGTGTCCAGGAGCTCCGGTCCGCTGGCCACGCCCGCGCCGCCACCGCCTGCGCCGCCCTCGGCCGACAGGCTGCTCAGCGTGGATGCGCTGCTGATGGTCTCCAGCGGGTGGTCGCTGCTGCTGCGGCTGTCCACCTCCTCGATGCCCGAGTCCGTGCCGGGGGGCGGGTCCGGGCCCGGCTGCGGGGCAGGGGGCGCCGGTGCCGCGGGGGCCGGCGGGCCTGGCGGGGGCGGGTCCCCGGGAGCCGCGGGGCCCCCCTGGGTCAGCGTGGCCACCTCGCTGTCATAGGACGTTAGGCTGGACGCGGTGGAGTCCAGGGCGGGCGGGGCGGGCGCGGCGGGTGGGGGCGGTGCAGGGGGCAGAGGTGTGGCGGGGGCGGGCGGGTCCGGCAGCGGGAGCGGGGGCCCGGGCGTGAGCGGCGACTCGGGCTTCTCGAAGCTGTTGGAGAACTCCAGGGGAGGGGGCAGCGGCTCCACGAAAAGGAACTCGCCATCGTCCACGTCCACCGACGGGGCGGGTGGCGGCAGCACGAGCAGCGGGAGCCCGTTCTCCTCGCCGCCGCCGCCGCGCGGGGACGTGGGCGAGGCAGGCGCGGCGCGGCGCGGGCTGGGTGGCGGAGCGCTCGGGCCGTCCTCGGCCGCCGGGCCCCGGCTTCCGGCCGCGGTGGCGCGCGGCTGGCGGTTTTCCAGGAAGCGCACGTGGAGCGGCAGCCGCTCGGGCTCGTCGGGGGCGCCAGACCGCCAGGCCTTGGGCGCACCGGGGTGCGCGTGCGGGTGTGCGTGCGGGGCCGCGGGCTCAGCGCCCAGCTGCAGCAGCAGCGGCGCCACGCTGGGGGCGGCGGGCGGCAGGCGGTGGAGCAGCGAGCGGCGCGCGGCGGGCGGGCTGGCGGGCAGCGCCTTGTCGGCGCCCAGGCCGGCGCGGTACCCCAGCTCGCGGCGCGCGGGGTCGGGCGGCGGCGCCCCCCACAGGCGCAGCACCGGCTCGTGCGGCGGCGGCGCGGGCGGTGGGGCGTCGTAGCGCGGCGATGGCGGGCGCGGGGGTGGAGCGGGCGCGCCCCCGCCGCCCTCGGCAGACTCCTTCAGCGCGCGCTCCCGCGCGGCCAGCGCGAGCCCGAGCGGCGAGGCGGGGTCGAGCGCCTTGCCGGTGAGCGGGTGCACGAGCGGCCGCGGCGGCAGGAAGCTGGAGAAGGCGCTGCCGCCCGCGCCCGCGTAGGCGCGGCCGGTCGGCGCGTAGCCCGCGTAGTCCAGGCGCAGGTAGGGCTCGGCGGCGAACATGCCCTCGTCGATGGACTTGGAGTGGCGCAGCCGCGGGCCCGGCGCGCCGTCCGCTCCGTCCTCGTCGCCCGCGTCGGTGGACAGGAAGAGCGTGGAGCGCCGCCGCGCCTCACTCTGCCAGCCGCCCTCCCTGCGCGCCGCCCCGACCAGCGCGGCGCCGAACTGGCTGGTGAAGTCCAGGGTGGCGGGGCCGCTGGGCGACGCGGGGCTGGGCGCGGGCGCGGCGGCTGGCGGCGCGGCGGGCGCGGGCGCGGGCACGGGCGAGGCGGCGCCGCCGCCCGCGCCCTCGGCCTGCGGGGCGGGCTCGGCCTCGGTGCTGCTGCCCTGGCTGCTGCGGCCGCTGCTGCTGGTGGACGGCGCCTTGATGATGATGGTGGGGATGGGGATGGAGTTCTTCTCCGACGGCGCGGGCGGCGGCTGCGGCGAGGCGGGCGGCGCGGGCGCGGGCGCGGGCGGGAGGCCACCCTTCTGCGGCTCGCCCTCCACCTTGGTTTGCTTCACCAGCGGCCCCTTGCGGCCGCGGCCCGAGCGCGCGGGCACGTACATGGCCGCGCTGGCCGCGCGCGGGGGCAGCTGGAAGTAGCGCAGCGCGGGGGCCTGCGGGGAGCCGCCCGCCCCGCTGCCGCCATGGTGCGCCGCCGACGCGGCCCCCGGCGTCGGGCTGGGCCCGCCGCCCCGCCAGCCCCGCAGGCTGGGCTGGGGCCCCAGGGCCAGCCGCGGCGGTGGGTCGTCGGGGGAGCCGCCGGTCTCCATCTCCGGGGGGTGCGGGGGGTGCGCGTGGTGGTGGTGCGACTGCGGAGGCGGGGCGTGGTGGTGGTGGTGGTGCGGTGGGTGGTGGTGCGCGGGGGGCAGAGGGCCGCCGTGGAACAGGCCCTTCTCCCGGATCCCCACGCGGGCGTCGGGGGGCGAGGGCCCATCGAAGGACGCAGGGGAGGTGGGGAGGGGGCCGCCCGAGCCGGGGTTGAAGGGGGCGCCCCGGGGAGAGGGCGTGAGGCGGCCCGAGGAGGAGGGGGCTGGAGGCGTGCTGTAGGGGGGCTCTGGTGGGGACGTGGTGGGGGGCGGGGGGATGTCCTCTGACCCGGGCACGGACAGGCTGCGGCTGAACTTCATGGCTGGGGGCGCTAGGTAGGGCCTCTCATCCTCCGCAGCCCCTGGGGAGATACGCGGCATCTAGGAGCTGGGCCTGGGCCGAGGAGTCTCCTGCTCCCCTGTCTGACAGGCACTACTACTGCTACTTCTGGTAATGGCCCTTAGGACATGCTGGAAACTCCACAAGCATAGTTGTGCACTGCGCAACAGCAAACGGCAGGGGGAGCCAGACGGCGAGAGAAATTCAGCTGAATTTCCTCCTCTGGCCATGAGGGGGCGCCATTCTCTAAGCGGAGCCGAGGCCTCTGTATGCTAGTGGCGGCTCAGGGGGAGTTAACGCAGCCTGAGCCGGGGCGGGTGGCCATGGTGATGTGCGTACATAGTTGCTTCTGCTCATATAAATGCAGGAAGGAGGCGCTGCCCGCCGGCCAGATCTTTGATTTTAAGCGCGCCACCACGCGGGATGCAGCTGTTTAAAAACGGGAAATGCTAGGTCCACAGCCAACTGGGGCCGATCCCATGGGTGAAACGCTTGCCCTGGCCGAGTGTATGCGCCAGGAGTCGGGGTGAACCTGGACCCGGCAGGCAATGGAGCGTTTCTCTCCAGGGCGCTGGGAGGTGTAAAGTCCGCCTACTTACCAGGCCTCCGAACTACCTTTGACCCTCTTCTTGCCTGACTACTCTCTACTAGTCCCTGGTTCAGTTCACTGCCTCTGTTGTCAGTTGCACCTGGGTCCCATCCTCACCCCCTAGTGCCCAGCTCTTATATCCAGGGATACATGCAGACCTCTGAGCCCAGAGAAGTGAAGCAACCTGCCCCAGGTCACACAGCTGGGAAGAATCAGGATTGTACACAAGTTTCCCCACGCCAAAGCCTGAGTTCTTTACCTGACCTGCCCTGCGGTCTCCAGGCCTTGTTTCCCCCATACACGACCACCCTCTGCTCTTCCCCATGCTACATCCCTGACACCCAGACTTACCGATAGATTTCTGCCGGAGCATAAGCCCAGGTCCTGGAGGCAGGAAAGAAGGACGTTCGTAACTTGGTTGGGAGCGGTGGTGGGGATCGAAGCTCGACTTTGGGGTGGCGGTTGGAGGAGAGAGAGACAGCAGAGAAAGATCAGTCAGGGCATGAAGTCTCAGCTTCTCCGCCCTCAACCCCAGCCCTTCTCCCAGCCTCTGCACCAAGGGCGGCGGTGTGAAGAAGGTGGCAGGATGTTCCCAGGAGGGGAGAGCTTCCTGAGCCTGGGCAGTGGGAGAAAGAAAGAGGAAACAGAGGCGCCGGCGGCCGGGTACCACCAACCACCAAGCTGGGCACTTGGTGCCTGCGCGGCCTGGATGGGTGCAGTAGCCTGGTCCTTGTCTTGGTGCCCCTACCCCCGCGCCTGGTTCCTATGCTCCTTTCTGGTTTGTCAGCCACACAAGAGTTAGATCTTTCAGAGAGGGGGGCAGAGGGAGCCCCCCCGCAAGCAGGCCTGGCGCTGCATCCAGCTTTGGCGAGAGGCGGACTGGTGGGCGAGGCCCTCTGGGGCTGGGATCTGTGTGCTGGCCTCTCTCCCAGGAGCCCCCACTTGGAGGCCCTCACCTGCACCCCACCTCCCCTGCTTCCTGCTCCCCAGCAGCGCCAGCTGCAGCCTGGCCTGAGGTCCTGCCAGCTGGGGCTGTCCTCCCAGCTTTCCTCCCCACTCCCTCGAGTTCGTCACCTTTAACTGCTCCACCCAGCGTCCCCTGGCCTCCCCGTGACAGACAGAATCCCCGTCCCATTGTGTGACTGTGCCCGCCGCGGATGTGGAAGCCCCGAGGCCAGACAGCTTCTGCCAGGGCTGCTGCTGTGGCTTCTGCGGCCACTAATACTGTTCGGGCAAGTATCTATGCCGCTTACAAGCAGAGGGGAGAAAACAATGTGAGCCAGCCTGGCTAGCACAGCCATCCTCTGGTGTCCACGGGGGATGGCTTCCGGGGTCCCTGAAGAAACCAAAACCCATCTCTGATAAAAAGCAGCAGAGCCAACCAGGCGCGGTGGCGCACGCCTGTAATCCCAGTGGCTCTGGAGGAGGAGGCAGGAGGATTGCAAGTTTGAGACCAGAGGCAGTCTGTGTAACTTAGCGAGACCTTGTCTCAAAAAAGGTTAAGAAAAAATAGGCTGGGGGTGCAGCTCAGTGGTCCAGCACATGCAGAGCATGCAAGCGCGAGGTCCTGGGTCCAATTCCCAGTACCGCAAAAAAAAAGGACGCAGCACAGTGTTTGCACAGAACCGACGCATACCTTCCTGTGTACTTTACACCATCCCTAGATGACTCCAACTATCCAAGAACGTGTAATGTTACGTAAATTGTTGTTATACAGTGCTCAGAAAATAACGACAAGAAAAAAGCTCCCTCGTTTCAGTAGACGGTTTTTTCTCCAGTTTTTTTCAGTACTGAGACTTGAATGCTGGGCCTTGCACATCCTAGGCAAGTGTTCTCCCACTGAGCCGCCGTGCCACCCCTTTTAATATTTTAAACTTGAGACGAGGTCTTACTAAGTTGCCCAGGGCGGCTTCAGATTATTGATCGTCCTGCCTCAGCCTCTCAAGAGCAGGAGGAACAACCACCACGCCTGGCTGCTCCCCAGTCTTGATCCACAGCAAACTAGGGAGGGTCCACAAGACCAGCCATATTTGTCTTCGCACCCACAGCACCATAGAACATAAATGCATTAGCTGGGCAGGGTGGCGCATGCCTGTGACCCCAGCAACTCCAAAGGCTGAGCCAGGAGGATCGTGGGTTCAAGTCCAGAGGCAGCCTTCACAACTTAGCACGACCCTGCCTCAAAGTAAAAAATAAAGAATGGGCTGGGGTACAGCCAGCAGCAGAGCACTTGCAAGGCATGTTCAAGGCCCTGGGTACAACCAAGTACTGCAAAAACTATACGTCTGTATCTATTTCTAGGAGGAAGGGCATCACAGAGAAAAAAAAGAAGAAAACTCCAAGGCCTGCAGAAATTGCAGTGACATCTGCCTGAGGACAGTGACCGTCTCTGAACGCAGTGATCTCGTTTGGCTTTCCCCTACACCCTCAGACCCCAGCTGCATCATACAGTAGGTGCTCAATAAACGTGTAGTGGGGTTGGGGCCATAGCTCAGTGGCAGAGCACGTGCCTCGCCTATGCAAGGTCCTGGGGTCAATCCCTGGCACAGCAAAATAAATAAGTATGCAAATGAACCCACACAGCCTGGGGGAGTCACTGGCGGTGCCCGAGGTCCCCTGAGGTTTCGGGGAGAGAACACTGAGGGAAGCTCGCTCCTGTCCCTCCACACGTCCACTCGGGCGGCGCCAGCTCCCCTGAGGGGTCCAGAGGCCCCGAGCCCACCCTCACTTTGACCCACTCCATGTCCTCTCCTGGGAGAGGGCATTGGTCGGCCCCGTGCCTCTCAACCTTGCTGAAGGCTCTCCTCCTCCCTCCTCTGAGGCCTTGGGTTCAACTCCCAAAGACCGTCCTTGGACTTCTGCCCAGTGCTGCAACGCTGGGTAACAGGGAGGAGGACTGTGGGGGTGCGGAGGGCCAGGGGCATGCCAGGGAGGCGGTTTTGGGAGGCCCACTTCCTCTGCTGCCTTCTGCCCAGGTCCCCACGGAATCCTCCGAGAAGCCTGTGAGTTGGGGTTTGTTAGACCCATTTTGACGGTCAAGAAAGAGGCTGTGATCAGCAAGAGGAAAGGTCCCGTCCTAGATCAGCCAGCCAATGAGATTAAAGAAGGACCAGAGGACCCGGATCAGGTGGTTAGAAACTCTAAGATCAGTAAAAAGGGTGTAGAAGGGGGTCCCAGGGGAAGAGGGGCTGTGGGGGCGGCAGACTGGGGGGCCCCAGGCAGGGAGGCAGGGGAGCACCAACCGGGGGGAGCAGGCAGTGCAGGGAGGGCCCAGGTCTCGGGGGTCACAGTGATGGCCAGGGTTGGGAGTGACAGGGACATGGTTGGAGGCCACCGGGGCGGCTGTCGGTGGCTGAGGAAGGTCGAGACAGACGGAGGAGGTATCACATCCTCAAACACAGGACACTTCATGGGGAAGAGGATGGGTCAAATGATGTGTGTTTGACACAAGAGTGGGGGGACAAAGGAGGTGTCACTACCAGAGGAGCCTTAATACTGTCCCGGAAGGTGTTGAACTGGCTCCACCTGGCTCCAGATGGGGCTGCCTGACCTCCATCCACAAAGCCAGGGTGTCTGCTCCCGCGCAGAAGGGCAGCAATCAGAGCGCCCCGGCCACATGACGTCATCGGGTGCCAGGCAGGATCCTCCTAGAAGGTCTAGCTGCAGGGGCCCTATCTGCTGGACCTGGCGGGTGAGTCGGGCGCCCTCCTGATGGGGCATAGGCTGGTCAGGGGCTGGGAAATTCCTGCTGGGGCGACGGCCTCTCACAGGAGTGAGACAGAGACCGAAAGAAAGGCAGACATGGGCCAGGCACTGTGGCGTGCGCCTGGGATCCCAGTGACTCTGAAGGTGGAGGCAGGAAGATGGCAGGCTTGAGGCCAGAGGCAGACTGTGTGACTTAGTGAGATTCTGTCTCAAAAAAAAAAAAAGAAAAGAAATGAGCTGGGGGTGCAGCTCAGTGGTAGAGCGAGGCCCTGGGTTCAACTCCCAAGTACCAGGAAAAAAAAAAAAAGACATGAGGAAGAGTGAGAGATGGGGAGCCAGAGAACCACACAGGTGGGGAGAGGCCAAGATTGGAGGACAGGAAGGGAAATGAAATGAGCCTGGGACGGGAAGAGAGAGGCCCAGAGTCAGGGGGCGAAGGTGGCCTGCAGGCCCCGCGATGGAGAGTGCCAGGCACAGGAGGGAAGGCGGGGCAGGGGGTGCCACCAGGAAGGGACGAAAACCACCGGGGGGAGACCGAGCAGAGGAAGGCGGAAGCTGGGACCCCCACGGGCCAGGGGGCACAAGGAAGCCCCTGAGTGTGAGCAAGAGACAGTGGCTGAGAAAGCCGTGCACAGCGGACAGACGGACGGACAGCAGAGTCCCAAGGAGACACAGACTGGACTCTGCGGTCCCCCGCTGGAGCCACGTGCCTTGGGCTGAAGGCCACAGGGTGTCCCCCAGGGACAGCAGAGACCTCCCCACCTCAGAATTCTTCCCTGGCCGCGTCTCGCACAGTGGGACGGTCTTGTGCAGACCTCACCCAAGAGGCTTGGGGTGACGCTGCACCCCAACGCCGCACATGCAGAGAGCAAAGGGGGAGGGAAGAGTAAAAGCGGGGTGGATGACCCAGGGGACGAGGCCAGATGCTGCCAGAGGCAGGACCTCCCGAGGGGCCTCTGTGTTGACTCACAGTGTGGGAAAGGCCAGGAGGGAAGGTGGGAAGGTGCGGAGACAGGGCAGAGAGGGCCCCGTGTGAGAGGAGGCTCAGGGAGGTCCCAGCCGGTAAGTGACCATGGCCTCCTGGACTTGTGGTCACTGAGGGGCAGGATCCGCAAGAGCGTCCGTGGGTTCCTCTCTAGGGTGGGGGCAGGCAAGCGCCAGTGTTGCCAGTGTTGGTGGTGGTGGCTGTACCCATCCTGAGGGTCCTGGAGCTCAGTGGGTTCTATGAGGCTCAGAGTCTGGGGTGTCCCGTGAGCTCGTACCCATGGGCGGGCCTGCACTGTGGCGGCAAGCACATCCCGTGGGCTCCCTGCATTCGTGGAAGGAATAAGAGCAGGGCGCAGATGCATTTTCCCTGTATTCTGGGGTCTTCGGGCTGTGTGCTGGGGGGGGTCTCCTGTTTGTAATCCCCCCCCCCTTAAGAGCTTGCTGTGTTAGCAGTAACCTCATTTCATCCTGATCGCGACTGGGTCAGGGCAGCTTTGGCCCCATTTTATAGAAGGGGAAACTGAGGTGCCGAAAAATTAAGTGGCACGTTGAGATGGAAGGAGTCAGGGTCGGAGTCCACCCTTGTCTGTTCTGGTAGCACTTCCGGGGACCGGGGGAGGGGGTGCACAGACCCAGAGAAGAGAACTCAGAGAGCCAAGGGGCTGAGGTGCGGATGGGAAGGAGGCCTGGGGACATGGTGACATTGGGAGTGCGTCCAGGCCTCCGGGGAGCAATGAATGAGTGAGCGAATGTGGTGGCCTCCTGAATCCAAGTCACGCAGGGTAAATATGGGGCTGGGGATCGATTAACCTCAGAATCGCCAGGGGCCGTGGTTCCCAACCACAGCTGGCTTTACTCCTCAATCAATACTGAGCAATACCTAGGGACAGCATGGGACTAGAGCAGGGGTAGAAATGACATCTAGGGGGAAGAGGGCAGGGCCGCTGCTAAGCAGCCTACACGGCACAGGACAGACCCCGACACCAAGAATCATCCGGCCCCAAGTATGATGACTTCTGGCTGTTTGCAGAAGACAGCTGTCCTCCGTAAGACCACTACACCTTTCCGTCAACCGACCGATACATCTCGTTTTATGTGTATGTCTGTTTAAGACACCTGGGTTAACCTGCTTTGTGGATTCATTCACATTGAACTCACTGCCAAAAGCATTAGAGCTGACGCGTAAACAAAACTTATCTCGACAACGCACGTCACAGGCTTCCTGCATCTGGGAATGCGAGGTCCCACATCAGCACTGTGCTTGAGGGACCTCCTGAGCAACGACATCACCGACACACAGCACAAAGATGTTAAAAAAAAGTCGTCAGGTCAGGCGGGTATGGGATACAGTTTACAGTCCGAGCACCAGAGCAAGGCAGAGCGCTTGCCTGGTCTCCCTCCACCGAGGACACACGCATTTGTCCACCTGACATTTCTGCCGCTCTGCGCATGTCCCTGGAAAAACTCAAAAAAAAAAAAAAAAAAAAGAAAGAAAGAAAAGAAAATACTCGGAAACATTGATCTGAGGGTCCAAATAAACATTAGCAACCAGGCGAATTTGCAAATATAGAATCCTCGATGACAGAGGATGGACTGTGCCAACAGTGCTGCTGTGAGAAACCCTGCTGCAGGGGAGGAGGGCTTGGGTTTCCATTGAATGAGCACTCCCTGAGAGGCAAATGAACTCACCTTGCCCAACCCCGTTCATCTTCTATAGAACAGGGAGGCGCTCTCTCCTGCCCTGCCCTCCCTGCCTGAGCTAGTCTGCTGAGGAAGTGGGAGGTAGGTGAGGTAGAAGACCACAGCACCAAAAAGGTAGAACCCTGGAGAGGCAGATTCAGGGTCCGTGTAAAGAAGAGCATTTAGAAGTCTGTCTACACATACGGTAACGCCCAGAAGAGGTGGTGAGCTCCCTGTCTTCAGAGGCATTCAAGCACAGGCTGGAATAGACCCGGACAAAGAGGTGGTAGAAGAGGATTAAAGAGTAAGAGGTGGACTAGATTTGGGGTGATGTTCCCAGATCACTGCCTGGCAGTCTGTGGGTGTTGGATCCGGATGAGAAATCCTCAAAACTCCAGGGTAAGGATTCAACTTGCTCTAGATCAGAGGATGACAGGAAAACATCTCTGAGACCAGAGAAAAGTGGGGAGAGGAGGAGGAAGACGCGATTGGCTGAGTACCTGCTGTGCTGGGAGCTGATCTTGTTTAATCCTCCTAACAAGCGGCAAGTTCGGCTCTAACCCCATTTTACAGGGCAGGAAACTGAGTGCTGAGAAATGAAGTAGCGTGGTCCCAAGGGGTGTAGTAAATTAGAGGATGGCATCTGCCTGGCTCTACTGCCCACGCACTTTTGACATCTCTTCTTTTCTTTGCACTGCTGGGGACGGAGCCCGGGGCCTTGCACACACACGCGGTGGCCAAGAGCTTTGCCACTGAGCTGCACCCCCAGCCTGCACTTTTGATTCTTAAATGCTGCCCGTGGTGGGAGGCAGGCTCAGAAGACGGCCCCCCAGCTGCCAGGATTTCAAATTCCTTGAGAAACTAGGGATGGGTGCCCTCAGGGGCCTCTGCAAAGCCCTGAGACGTGGCCAAGGATCTTCTGCCTCTAAACTGAAAAGAACCCCCAGGAGCCGGGGCGCTGTTGATTCTTGTCGAAGCGGAAGACCCTGTGGAACAAGAGGTGCAGCCCCGGGGCACGGGGCGCGACGGGCGGATGTCAGGGGCCCTGTGCGCTCAGACAGAAATAAACACTGTCTTTATTTTCATCCTCCCGTGAAAACTCAGCTCTTCCTCAATTAAGGACGTGGGCAAGAGACACCGCTCGCCTCAGCAATACTAGGATCTGCATCCCCAGCAGAAATCACAGCATTTCCATACCCCATCACGGCAGCACACATTTCCCCAAATAGTGTTTATGCTCCTCCTGATTTTGGAATTATGGTAGTTAAGATCCACAGTCGGGCTTCTCAGTGTAACGTGTTGGCGGAAAGACACTGATCGGTATTATGGGATCGCCAATTTTGCTTTTTAACAATATTTTGATACCTCTATTTTGGTGTGACTAGCATCTCTGTTATCGTCCATATTGCATTTTATGCATTAATAAGCACTATGCGCCTGCAGCCGTAGCCCTGTGGCATCCGATCCCTTCAGATCTTGGAAGCTTAGCAGGGTCGGGCCTGGTTAGTACTTGGATGGGAGACCGCCTGGGAACACCAGGTGCTGTAGGCTTGAGAGAAGGACCTGGCAACCCACTCCCAAAAAGCAATCTGCCATTGAAAACCCTATGAACAACAGAGAAGCACTGACAAAGTATTTCATCTGTTGTACACAGGGTCGCTATGAGTTGGACACCGACTCGACAGCCCCTAACAACAACAACAAGCACTATTTGGAGAAAGTCTACCTGACCTGTCCAGGGGTCCCTGGCCCTGCAAAAGCCAAATAATCCAGCTTTAGAGTAAACAACTTGGCCACCAAGTGATGGGTGTGACAAGAAGGCAGGGCCCGGGGAGGCAGAGGAGGAGGAGTCTAAGGGAAAGAAGCAGGGCAGAGGGGGCCTGTGGAAGTGACAGGTGGGTGGTGGGGGGGTGGGGCAGAGACAGCCTCAACAGGGGACAAGTTGGTATCAAGGTGCTCAGCCCAGTGGGAGGGGCCGGCAAGGCCAGGGCTGAGCTTGGTCCTTGAGTTCAGAGGACTGACTGTCACTGTTGTTAGGTGCCATCGAGTCGGGTCCGACTCACAGCGACCCTCATAGGGTTTTCAACAGCTCATTGTTTCGGAATTACCTAGGGAGTGGATTGCCAGGTCCTCCTGTTTCTGCAGTGCTGGGAATTGCACCCAGGGCCTCTGAGAGGGCAGAGCAGCGCTCTACCAACTGAGCCCACAGGCCTGACCACCTGTGTTGAAATCCTGCCCCCCCCCCCTCTGTAAATGGGCTGACGGCTATGCATGCCTCACAGGAAGAGTCCAAGAAATGAATGAGGTAATCCACGTAAAACACAGCATCCAAAAACAAGCTTGACACTCACTCCAGGTTAGCCTCTTAAGGTAGTGAAGGGCCAGCGGACAGGGGACGGAGATTAAAACCCACTTCTTTGGGGGGGTTGAGGAGATTGCCCTATGTTGATCTCAAACTCCAGGGCTCAAATCATCCTCCTGCCTCAGCCTCCCAGGTAGCTAGACCCACAGGCACATGCCACTGTTCCTGGCTTAACGTTATTATGCGCTGTCAGGTAGGGTACAACTCAGCGACCCTACGTACAACAGAACAAAACACTCTCCGACACTGCACCATGCCCAACGCTGTTGTCAGCGCTTCTCTGCTATTTGCAGGTTTTTCAACAGCTGATTGTTTCAAGAGTGGGCTGCCGGGTCCTTCTCCCAAGCCTACAGGCAGTCTCCCATCCGAGGACTAACCAGACCCAACCCTGCTTAGCTTCCGAGATCTTGAAGGGATCAGACGCCGCAGTGGTACGGCTGTGGACTGGCTTAATATTAATATTTTAATACCTGCCACTGGTTGAGCCCCTGTTATTATGCTGGGGTGTCCGTGAGGAGCCTCACTTTATCTTCCCTGAGACCCCTGGGGTTGGACAGAAGGAGGTGGGAAAAGCGAATGAAGCTGGGCAGCAGGGGTGGGACGTGGAGAGAGGACATGAGAGGGCAGGTGGGGCACCAGGAGGCGAAGGGGAAGAAGGCCCCAGGTACAGGGAGACGCAAGGGGGCCCAGGAAGAGGGGCGCCCCTGCAGGGCCGGCAGGGGCCACAGGGGCAGGCAGAAATGTTTTGGAAGGAAAGAGGGCTCGAGGCTGCAAGTCAGCGTATGCACCCCTTGGTGGCTGCCCCAAACCCCGGCCGCCTACCTCGGTGGCGAAGAGGCCCTTGGGGCGGTGCTTGCCGAGGGACGCCAGGCCACCGGGCCCAGGACTTTCGCTGGCGCTGATGGTCTGTTGAGCGGCCGCCAAGATCTCATCCAGTTTGTCTGCGGGGAGGTGAAGACGCGTGGGGAGTCAGCGAAGGGAAGTCAGCTCTGACCGGGCCGCGGGTGTTCCTCCGCACTTGGATGAACCGGGACAGGGCGGCCCTGCCTACCTCCCCGTGGACGGTCAGCGTGGCCTAGGGACAGCAGCTCAGCAGGCAGGGCCTCGCCGTGGGAAAGGGTGGGGGCAGAGGTGAGATTTTGGCATGGCTGGGGCACCAAGGTCCCGATTGCTGAGCGCAGAGCACAGAGGGGTGCGGGGTGCATGGGGACCCCAAGATCTTACTCAGAGCCATCTGATACACCGTCCGCTTCTTCTCCATGCTGGGCACCGGCGCCGCCTGCTGCTCGTACTCTGTGGGCAAAGGGTGCAGATGAACCCCAGGGGCGCCAGGGGGGAAGCGGCAGGCGCGGGCTCGGCCAGTGGGTGTGGCCTGCAGGTGCGGCTTGCGGGTGTGGCCAGCGGGCGTGGGCAAGCGCCAGGGGGGCGGTGAGGGGCCGGGGTCAGGGGTCGGGAGACCGGGGCCCTCCCGCCAGTCCTGCGCCCACTCACCACTCTTCTTCTTCCAGGGGCAGACTAGCCCGGGGGGAGGCAGTAGAGGAGCCAAGAGTTAGGAGGTCAGGGGGAGGCGAGGGGCCCCCTCTCTGGAACGCCCGCCTCCCTTAGGGGCCCCGGGGTCAGGGGCGGTCAGCTGCCCGACCTGCCCTGCGCCAGGGGAAACGCGGACCCCCAGGTCCACTCTGCCCTGTCTGGAGGGTTGGGCTCGCTTTCCTCTGTCACTGGGAGTTTGCGGGGGCGGTGGAAGTAGAGAGATTGGGATGGGGATGAGGGTGAGGCGGGCGGCGGAGGGGGCCCAGGAGGAAGGAAGGAAGGACAGCAGCCCACGGAGGACACAGTCAGACCCCGAGAGACCCCGACAGAGAGACAGAGAGACAGAGGACGGAGCAAAGGCACCTCGGACACCCCCACCCCGAGACACACAGGGAGGCCACACGCTCTGGCCCACGGACTGGGGAACAGGATGAGGACGAGGACCCCCTGGTCACTAACGACACTAACAAACTCAAGGGACGCCCGCCCCCGGCCCCCGGCCCTCCCGGCTCCCCCGTGGCCTGGCAGCTGGCGCGCTCACCCATTTCCTCCAGCTCTGACGTCATGGACTTGGAACGCAGGGAGATGGCTGGGGGCGGGAGCCGCTTGGCTTGCTGGGGTGCTGTGGGGGGGCGGGGGTGTCAGTGATGTGGGGAGAAGCCCCCAGGATGGCCTCCCCCTCAGTGCCTTGGGAGCTCAGGGAGGAGCACCCTGCACACCCAGCTTCCCTGCTATGGTGCTCCCTGGAGAGGCCACGGACAGGCAGCCTCGGAAGGGAAGGACCTGGGGGTCTGAGCCCAGGGGCTGCACGGGTGGCTGGACAAGCACCTTTTGTTTATTTATTTATTTATTTATCGGTACTGGGGGTTGGACCCAGGGCCTCGCGCCTGCATGCTCTGCAAGTGCTGGACCACTGAGCTGCACCCCCAGCCCAGTTTTACTTTTTGAGGCAGGGTCTCGCTAAATTACACAGACTGCCTCTGGTCTCGAACTTGCGCTCCTCCTGCCTCCACCTCCCGAGCCGCTGGGATGCCGGGCGTGCGCCGCCGCGCCCTGCCCTAACAAGCACCTTTCTTATGGACGGCCTCATCCATGTCCGGGTGCCGGGTGACCATGACCACCTTGACCATCAGCGTGTTGCCGCCCTGGCGGATCATGTTCACCACCTGCCGGTGGCCGACCTTCACCACGTTCTGACCGTTCACCTGGGGGACAGCGAAGAGGGGAGGGGCTTCCAGCCTCTCGCGCCAACAAAGCGCCTCCTACCCAACCTCGGCCAGCACGCTCCGAGCCCCCTGCCCTCCCTCCAGCCAGTCCTCCACGCCCTGCTCGCCTTGCCAGGGCCCCGGGGCTGGCGAGGGGCTTCTGCACACCCTGTCCACCCCGCCTCCCTCCTGTCTCTCAGTATTGTTTTGTGTCAGGAGCAGCTCTGCGCCACTTTTGTTTTGCTTTGTTTTGTTTTTGCAAATACTGGAGGTTGCACATGCCAGGCAAGTGCTCCACCTCCAACCCTAACCCTCCACAGCCCTTTTTATTTTATTTTTTGGTTTTGAGACTCCCTGAGTGGAGCAGGCTGCCTCGGGCCTGGAACTCGGGACCCTCCTGCCTCAGCCTCCCGAGCCCCTGGGATGGCAGGCGTTGCGCCTAGGCGCCTGGCTCAGGCCACGCTTTCGAGAAGCTTCTAAATGACCGTTAGGCGGGACAGCTGAAGAAAGCAGATGCTGCAGGGGGGCAGCTGGGGCAGCTGGGAAGACTGGTGGCCAAGGGGAACCTGGTGTTGGGGAGCTGACACCGGTGTGGCCGCGACACAGGCGTGGCTGGGACTCACCTCGATAAGGAAGTCTCCCATCCGCAGGCCAGCCCGCCATGCCACGCCACCCTCGTCCACTGACTCCAGGTACTGCAGCGCCGGGAAGGCCGGGGTGGGGGTGAACTCCTCGATGGGGGTCTGCGCTGCAGACGGGGAGGAGCCGGCGGGGTCGGAGGGGAGGGGGCGGAGAGGCCGAGCAGGGGACGGGGCTCAGACCCAAGTCACGGGCCTCGCCGCGGTCGAGGGCCCAGCGCCCCGGCTGGGGTCCCTTCCCCTCCCTGCCCTCCCCGCCCCGGCCCTGCATCCTGGGTGCCCCAGCCCTCCCCGGCCGGCACTCACCCTTGGCCCCCCGGAGCACAAACCCAAACCCTTCGCTGTCCTTCTTCTGCAGCAGGACCGTCTTCTCCTTGATGATGTAATCGCTGGCAGGAGGCAGGAGGGACGGGGAGTGAGAAGGGATCATGAGACGCTGAGCTGGGGCCGCACCCAGCCTCCTGCTCCAGGACCTTTCCGGCACCTCCTGCCATCTCCGTCCAGGGCTCTGTGAGCATGCGCTCCAGGCAGCCCGGCCGGCCTCCCACTCACTTCCATTCATCCATCCACCCATCCATTCAGCGGGCGGCCACCCGGCCCACGGTGCGCCAGGCACCTGGCAGGTGGGAGGCTCCAGATTACCACTGCCTGCTCTGGGGCCTGGCTAGCCACTTCCTGTCTGTGACCTTGAGCCTATGATTTTAACCTTTTGTGCCTCAGTTTCCTTATCTGTAATGGGGGCAACTACAGGCCCTGGCTGACGGGGCTGAGGGAGCTCAAAGCAGGTAATGGATGGGCAGCGTTCAGCAGAGCACCTGGTACAAAGCGTGTGCTCAGCAGAATTTGCCCACTGCCCTCAGATAAAAATATGAAGTCAAGGAGACGCAAGTCTTTTGATGAGATCCTCAATTTTTTTTTTTTTTTGCACTACTTGGGGGTTGAACCCAGGGCCTTGCACATAGTTTGCAAGGTCGCTACCACTGAGCTGCACCCTCAGCCATTTTTATTTTTGTCTTGAGACAGGGTTTTGCTAAACTAACGCAGACTGCCTCTGGCCTCAAACCTGCGGTCCTCCTGCCTCAGCCTCCCGAGTCGCTGGGATGACAGGCGTGTGTCACCGCGCCCTGCTGGTGACACCCTCTCAACTCCTTTACTGTAGATACGTCACAGCCACACCTCTCAGGGTCCCAGACCTACTGGGACACTGCTCACTCAGCACTGTCCAGTATGGCGGCCACCACATAACGCGAGTAATTTCATGAAAGCAATCAAAACAATTTAAACATCCACTTCCCAGTCACAGAAGCCACATCTCCAAGTGCCCGGTGCCACCCATGGCTGGGGGCTGCCATGCAGGACGATGTCGACACAGACCCCTTCTGCCATCTGACTTCCATAGCCCCTGGTGAATGGCAAGAGTACCTCCTGGATTCTACCAGCACGCTCTTGCGAGATGCAAACTACCCACGAAAACGTTGCTGGTCCCCGGTAAGGCCACCAAACCCCATCAGCGTGTTTGGGAGTGACGTGGAAACATCAGCAAAACCCGAATCCTTCCGACGCCTGCGCAGGCTTGATCAGGCAATGCCCCGACCCCTGACCACCACCGTAAATGTCAGGAACACACAGCCATTCCATTCCAGGAGGGCCTGACACCCCAGGACGTGACAGGGCCACCAGACACCCCAGCTCCAGCCCTCTCCCTCTTCAATACCTACAGCACCCAGGGGCCACCAGAACGCACCCGCCCTGTGCCCCGAGCATCCTGCAGTCTCCCTGGAGCCTGAAGCCGGGGCCTATTTGTAGAGCACCCCAGGCCCCTCAACATGTGCCCTCAACATATCCCAGCCCCCCGTGTGGCTCTAACACACTCCAATAATAACCAAGCGGGTTCCCCAATTACCTCCCCCCAGCTTCAGCAGCACAGCCCTCCAGGGTACTCCAGTATACCTCAGCGACGCCCCCGCATCCCAGTATGCTCCAATGGCAACTCCCCCGCGCTCGGCGCTCAGTGGATTCCCATAACACGCCCCCGACCGCGTCCCAGCACGCAAGTTGTACCCAACGTGCTCCTATTGTATTTCTGTCATCCCCCCAGCACCTCTGCACACGCCCGTGACTCCCGAGACTGTCCCGTGACATCTGTACATTGGCACCACAGTGGTGGCGTCCAGGACGCGCCCTAGGGCCACTTCCCTCCTCCTCACATACACAGAGACACAGCCTGACCGCGGCCCTGGCTCAGCGTTCGCTCTGCCCAGGAAGCACCCACACCGCGCCCACCACACCTGCCGTCCCTGACCTTATACGAGGCGGGGGCACCTTCCAGCTGCTCGGAGGAGCTTTGAGGAGAGGACAGAGGGCTGGATGAGGGGAGGTCTAGGGAGACGCGAAGGGAGGAAGGAGGCCAAGGGGCTCCATGGAGGGGTGCGGGGTAGAGAGGGAGTGGGTGGGGTCAAGGGAGGCTGGTCAGAGGTCGGAGATGCTTGCTCCTGACCACACGTTCTGTGACATCCTCCTCTGACTCAAACCTTGACAACCCCTCCAGGCCCTTGTGTCCTTGCTGCTCATACTTCAGCTCCAGGCCTCCAGGTTCCCCAGCACCCAGCAGTGCCCTTCAGCTCCGCTCAGTCTTCACTGGCAGAAACCTCTCTCTCTCTCTCTCTCTCTCTCTCTCATGCCCTACACGCTTACCTTCCCTCTCCTTCCCCTGCTCCCTGGAATCCCTTTTCGTCTCATATCATCCTCACCTTCCCACAGCCTTCTTCAAATACTCTACACCCCCAACATAATCAAAACTCCCAAGCTCCTGATGTCTAGAGGATGGGTTGGCAATGCCTAGCTAGGCAGTACCTAAAGCGCTTCACAGTTAAGCCACTCAATTATCTCCTCAAAACCAGTCTCTAAGGAAATCATAAGTACCATTTCCACTTCATAGGCGAAGAAACAGAGGCACAGAGAGGTTCAGTTGCCTGAGGTCACACAGAGAATAACATCTTTCAACCACACTCCAGAAAACACCCAGGTAACTGCAGTAGTAACAGACTCCACTCCGCGGCACCCAGGTACCTTGAGCGCATGTATAACTGCCCCAAACTCACCATGGGGGGCCACTCACCTGAAGTTCATCCCAAGCTATGCCAGTCGCACAATAACAAAGAACACGTATTGAACTACTGGCGAATGCCAGACATAGTTCCAAGCACTTCACGTTTAGGTATTCATTTGATCCTCACAACAGCCCCTCGAGGGGCTGGCATTGTTCCTGTCTTTACAGACAAGGAAACTGAGGCACTAAGAAAGAGCTTGCTCCAGATCACACCAGCTACAAAAACTGCCAAAGCCAAGAGCTGAACTCATGAGCACAATGCCCCCATAAGCCATGCACCCCAATAGTGTCCAGACACCCCGGGCCACAGCAGCATGCCCTCTGACCTCCCCTCTCATCTCCTACCCTGGCACCCTGCACAGCTCCTCCCTTCCCCCACTTCCATGGCCATGTTGGCCAGTGCCCAGCTATGTCTGGGGGCCACCCAAACTTCCCAACGGCCCCTTTGCCCCCACCTCCTGCAACTCTGTTCTGTCCCCATTGCTGTGCCCCTGCCTTCCCCTGTGCCTTGCTTTATGCACCTCGCAGGTGCATGGCGCCCTGCCCACCTCCACTGGCCGGCGGTCTGCGAGTCCCCATCGCACCCAGGGCCCATCCCTCCGCCTCCCTCTCCACCCAGACGCAGCCCACACTCCCTTCCCCAGGTCTCCTCAAACCTCTGTGACCTCCCCAGCCTGTCACCTCCACCCTCTTCCTTGGCTTCAAGTGTCCACAGCCTCTCGGGGCTCCCCTGTTGGGAACCCCACGGTGCCACGGATGGACGCAGGCCGGCTACCTCGCCCACTGTGTGGTCTCCCGTTCTCCATGGAAAGCCCTTCCTACTCTGGCGTCCTGGCGCCCTGCCACCGTTCCCAGCAGCTGCATCCATTTACATTCCCTGTCCTCTCCCTGGCTCTCTCTGCTGCCCAGATCCCCACCCCCAAATTCTCTCCACACACCCTGCACCCTCCCTCACCCCGTTTCTTTTCTCTGCTCATTCCACACCCCCCATTCTAGTATCCCCCCCACTTTCTCACAGCCCATTGTCAGCCCTCCCCGGCCTGCCCAGACCCCTCGGGCCCACCCCTCCCCCAGGCCCACACCCCACAGGCACCCCATTCCGGCCGGCTGTGCAGACTACCTGCCAGCCAGGAGCCTGCACGATGCGCTGCCCCAGGCCATCCCGCGGCGTCCCGAGAGGCCCCTGGAGCTGGGCGGCCCGCTCCTGTGCACCGAATCCCACACGCGGCCACCGCAGCTTGTCCACTCCCCGCCCCCACCCCCCACGGCGCTCCTCACTCTCTCAGGATCCCACAGCCCGCGCCTGCTGCGGTACCCGGCACCCCCTCCGGGTCTCCGCCCCTCCCCTGTACCCGTCTCCGCGGGCCTCTGTCCCCATGCCCAGAGCCGCGCACAGCAGCAGCCACGGCTCCCATGCAGCTCCGCACACGTGCCCCGCGAGGGCAGAGGACAAAACCCCAGCTCAAGGCTCCCTCGCCTCACACAGACCCCCTGGGGCCAGGCAGCGGGGCGGCAGGGGACAGAAACCCACGGGGACCGTCAAGGGGGGCCGTGGGGGAGGGGCAGGGCCAGGCACCGGAGGCTGGGTGTCGGGGACCACAGCTGCAGTCCTCGGACAGATCCACTCCATCACACGCGCGCACACACGCACACACACGCACACGCGCGCGGGCCCCAGGCAGCCCGCCGCCGCTCCAAGTCACACAGAGACAGACACTGTCACACAGGGACACAGACAGACAGACGCAGCTGGGGGGTGGGCCGGGCGCCCGCCCCCTCCCCATCCTCTGTCGCTCACGCACACACTGCTGCGGGCGGCCACACGCGCACACCGCCACACTGACACACACTCCGCCGCACAGTGACACGCAGCGGAAAAAGAGGAGGGGAAGGGAGGCCGGGGGCGGGATGCGCGTGTGAGGGAGGGCGCGCCTGAATGGGAGCGAGGGGTATGAATGGGGGGACTCGCCAACTCTGGGGAGAGAGCGGGAAAGGGGCGCGGGAGCCGCAGGGGCCTGGGGGAGGCGCCGCGGGAGGTCACCGTGGCTGGGGGGGGTCACAGAGTGGGGGCGATGAGGGCGCCAGAAAGGGCACTCGGGGTCCGGGAGCAGGGCCCGTTTGAGGGGGAGGGTCTTGCGGGAGAGCGCAGCGGCCTGGGGGGCCGAGAGGGGCCGAGGAGCGCGGGGGGCTGGGCAGGGGCCGGGAGGGGGGCGGGGAGGCGAGGGCGGGGGTCCGCGGCCCGGCCGGGTTACCTGTAGATGTACCAGACGCTGCGCCGCCGGGGCCCCAGCGCCGGCCAGCTGGAGGAGAGCGCGGGGGGCGGCTGCGGCAGGGAGCCCCCGCCCGGGCCGCCCCCGAGGGCCGCGCCGCCGCCGACCGCAGACAGAGCCATCGCCGCGGCCCCGGCCCGGGCCCCGCAGCCGGCCGCCCCCCCCGCCGCCGCCGCCGCCGCCGCGTCCCCGTCCCCGCTCGGCCGAACCCCCGCGTCCGGGCCCCCAGGCCCCGCCTCATGCTGACCCGCGCCGGGAGGGGAGGGGAGGGGAGAGGGGGCGCGCACCCCCCGCTGGAGGGAGGGCAGGACGGGGCTCACATGCCGAGGGGCGCGGGGGCGCGGGGCGCGGGGCCGGGCCGCGGCGGGAGCGCGGGGACGCGGGCCGCGCCGGCTTCAGCACCACGGACAGCGCCGGAGGCGGCGGCGCCCGGCTTAACCCTTGGCGTCCTGCGCCGGCCGGCGGAGGGGCCGCGCGGGGAGGGGGCGGAGGGGAGCGCGGGGCCCCTCGGCGGCAGGGGGGAGGGGCGAGCGCGGGGGGAAGGGCTGCACTTCCGGTCGGGGCCCCCCGCCCCCTCCCCCCAGCTCCCTCCCGCGCAGGTGCAGAGCGAGGGAGCGCGGGGAGCGCGGCGCCCAGCATCGCGCGGGCTGCCTGGCGAACGCGTGCGGGGACGCGCAGACGGAGCCCCGCTCACCGGACAGGGACGCCGCAGGGGAGAGAGACCCCGGGGAGGGCCGCACGGGCCCCCTACCCCAGGCCGACCACGGCGCAACGCGACGCAGTCTGGAGGGGACGGGGAAGGAAGCCAGGACGCCCCGACGCAGCCCCAGGCCAGGGAGACCGCCCCCCCCCCCGCAAGGCAGCGCTGGCCGAGGGACACGGACGCGCCACAGCCCCCCAAGAGAGAGCCGGGGACCCCCCCGCCAGCGCGAAGAGCCAGGGCGGCGCACGCCCGGAAGGGGTCCGCACGCACAAGGACTGCCTAGCTCCGACCCGGAGGCTGGGGACGCACAGCACAGGCCACGCCACTGCGGACGGGGTCAGGCAGAGAGGAGGGGAGGCAGGAGAGAAGGGGGCGCTCAGACACTCCGCACACAGCCGCACAGGGAGCCCCCCAGGGAGGCAAAGAGAAGGGAGCGCGCGCCGGCAGACAGAGACAGGCTAGCGGGAAGGGAAGGAGGAAGCGCGAGGGCCCGCTCAGCCGTGGACCACGAGGCCCCCACAACCAAGGCCGAGCAGAGGCCCGGAGAGAAGGGGACAGTTAAGCAGCGGAGGTCCACAGGGAGGCTTGGGGTGGGGGGAGACCTCCATACTCACCCGGTGCCCAGAGCTGGAGACGTGCCAGGTGAACGCGCACAATGGTCAAGTGCCTCAGACCCTCGGTGCGCAGGGTGGCACCCGAGCCCCAGCCTTTTCTCCCCGTGTTGTCATTTCTCTCCCCTACCCCAACCCGGACCCATCCCCACTGGGCCAGAACACAGACACACAGGTTTGGACACATTTAATGGCAGGACGCTAAGAACAAGAGGCCCCTTCCCTGAATGGGGGAGGGGGGCGACCAAGGAGGGTGTCATCTTTCTGACACCAAATTATGACCTTCTCTCCCCGACAGCCCTGCCCCCTAGGAAGCCCAAGCCCTGGACCTCCGCCCCTCCGCTGCGGCCCTCCCAGCATTCCAGGCTGTGAATTCCAGATCAGACAGACACCAAGGCATGCAATCTCAGCCGGTTTCCACACGCACGGGGACATGCACAGAGGAGCAGGTGTGTACGGAGACCCACCTGTTCACATGTGTGAGCAGACGCGCAGACACCGCTCAGTGCTTGCCTACAGGCTCAGAGAAGCGCAAGTGTGCAGAGCCAGCCGCACACAGACCGTGGGCACAGAAGCACCCGCATCCACCGCCAGGGCCACAGCCGTGGCCCAGGGCGTGTGTACAGGGAGCGCCTTCTAAGGGCCTTCCGGCCACACATGCATCCAGATGCCCGTCATGCATGCCCACGGGGACCCGCGCTCCCGCACGGGGAGACCTCGGCTCTGCTCATGCCCGCGAACACACGTTCACACACCCCACAGGCACCCGGTCCTGGCCCCGGCCCCTCCCGGCGCCCCCCCTCTCACCTCCCTGCTCCAGTCCCATCCATCAAGCTTCCGAAGCAAGTCAGCCAGCAGCCAGGGAGGGGAAAGGCGTCAGTGGGCCCCTCTCCCCACCCCCATCCCGTGAGACCCTGCCTGGTGTGAGGCTCGGACGCACACGCATCTGAGGTGTGCGGCCACACAGAGGGCACAGGAAGGCGACTGGGGCCTCTAACCAGCCATACTCGCAAGCACCTCGGGCCCCCAGGCACCTCCCCGCCCAACCCTGGTTATCTCAGAGCTGGACAGCCTCGTGCTTGCTGTCTGTCAGGGGTGACTTGGGGTTGGTAGTATAGGCTTGGGAGAAGGACCTGGCAACTCCCTCCCAAAAATCAATCTGCCATTGAAAACCCTATGAACAGCAGAGAAGCACTGACAATAGTGTTTCCCCTGTTGTACAGAGGGTCGCTATGAGTCGGATACCGACTCGACGGCACCTAACAACAACAACAAGTGTTGCCTATGCTGAACTCTGCCTTCTCTCTTACACAGTCCTGCAAACTGTAGAGGGAGAGGGTGAGAAGGGGTGGGGTCTTATTTAAAGTGGTCGCATTTAAACCCTGGAGTGTGACGGGAAGCTGGGGCGGAGGGGCACCTGAGGGTGTAAGGACATTTACCTTGGGGCATCGAAGCTGTCGTAGGAGCCCACGGTGTAATGCCGGAAGAGTCGCTTTGCCTTGTCACTGCGGCTTTCTGCACGGAGGACAAGGGACAGCCTTGGGCCACTGCTTTGAAGACCAGGATCCTACCCTAGACCCCCAGCCCAAGCCTTCCTCTGCCTCCCAGCACCTGGATCCCATCAAGAGGGGGAAAGGCAGGGATATAAGGATCGCAGGATGGGTGGGGGCAGTCTCGGGGTCCCCCCTTACCTTGCTTTCCTTCCTGGGAGCGGTTTGCCACCTCTTCCAGGCAGTCAGAAGGGAACCAGCCGATGCGACCTTTGACCTGTCCTTCCCAGAAACCACCTTCCCCGATGCTGAGCACTGGACAGGAGCAGGCACAGGGAAGCGTTTTGCTGCTGCCATGCCGCCCTCCAGCCCCCAGCCCTCGGGATGCACAGCCCTCCCACAGACCCCGGTGTCTGGCCCAGGAGCGTCCATGAGAGGCCGGAGGAGGCGGGGACAGCAAAATCATGCCACTCCTGCTTTAGGCTTTCTGGACCAAAGGGAACATCAAGAGGCCCTGGGCTGTGTTCTGGAACATGGTCCTCCCAGGTCACGGACAGGTCCACCGTCTGTCCGTTGCCCAGCCACATCCCAGGTGCGCCCCCAAACCTCTCTAGCTCCTGTGGGTGCAGATGACCGTTCTGAAGACAGGCCATGTCCACCCTCCCACTCCTGCCCCTTCCCGAAGTCTCTTTGCCATTCAATGATGTCATCGGCTCCCAGACCCCTTCCTCTGCCTCCCCAGCCTCCGGAAGGGAAGAGATTAGGGTCGCCTCTTCCCTTCTCCCCTTGGGACGCCACCTCCCACCTGCCCCACTTGGGAGCCAGCTCATGCCTGTTTACCCTCTGCCTGTCGTATGTTTGGTGCTGAAGCATAGAGACAGGTGACAGGGACAGATAATGCTCACCCGGCTCTCTCTCTGGGTCACACCTCTAAGAGGGAACACTTTAATTATCCTCGCTTTGCCAGCGAAGAAACTGAGGCTCAGGGAGCTGACGCCATGGGCTCCCGTTTGCCCCGTGAGGCAGCCGCAGAGCGAGTCTGAACTCGGTTCGCTGTGTTCCTGGAGCCAAGGCTTGGGTCCCTGATGGGTTGCTAACTTTCCACCAAGGGCCTTCCTGTGGCTGGCCACAGTGACAGCCACACGGTCCTCATGTCCCCAGCGTTTTTCCTGACTCCGTCCCCACGTGGCTTGTCACATCATTTTCCCTCACTCAGTCCTTAGGCCTACGCGCACAGGGACTGTTTTCCAGTTCACAAGCAGCGCTGCAAGCCACACACACAGGCCTCCTGCGCAGAGACGGCTCGGGCCACGCTAAGAGTGGAAGGGGTCCCCGCACATTCTCCCTACACAAATGGCCTCCCCGGGGAGGACTGGAGAGACCCAGGGCGGCGGGCGGGGGGGGGAGGGGGCCCGAGGTCATGAATGTGAGCAGAGGTGGGGTGTCCCGGGCCCCAGATTCTCGGCCGGCACTGCTGTGCGTGGGTGGATGGTTTTAAAATCAGCCACTTGCTGGACAAATACTCATTCAGTGCTGATCAGGAGCCGGGTACCAGGGGAGACACTGTCGGACAATCAGTGTCCTTCCTGCCCTCAGGGAGCATCCAGACCAGCAGCCCCAGGGCGGGGGGTGGGGGGAACCACACAAGTGACGGAACGATTGCAAGTAGAGGTCAACACTTGAAGGAGCAGAGAGGGAGTCTGCAAAGGGGCCAGAGAGGAGCATATAAACTATGAAAACAGCCATGGCGTCCCGAGTCCCAGAGGACAGACACAGAGGCTGGGACGTGAGGGAGCCGGAGGAGGCAAAGAGCTCGAGGAAGAGCTTTTCAGGGAGGAGGAAGAGCCTATCAGAAGAGCTGGGGGCAGAAAGGGAGGTGGAGCATTGAGGATTGGCAAGCAGGACGCGTCTGTCAGCCTGTCGTGCTGTGGGGGCTGCGTGCTGCTGTGATGCAGAAAGCTACACCACTGGTGTCTCAGATACCAGCAGGGCCACCCATTGTGGGCAAGTTTCAGCTGAGCTTCCAGACTATGATAGACTAGGGGGAAGGACCGGGCAGCCCACTCCAAAACAATCAGCCATTGAACACCCTGTCAATAGCAGGGAAGCATGATCAGATACTGTGCTGGAAAATGAGCCCCCCAGGCTGGAAGGCATTCAAGAAACAATTGGGGAAGAGTCGCCTCCTTAAAATATGTTGTTGTTGTTGTTAGGTGCTGTCGAGTCGTGTCTGACTCATAGCGACCCTCATAGGGTTTTCAATGGCTGACTGTTTCGGGATTGCCTTGGGAGTGGATTGCCAGGTCCTTCTCCCAATTTTTGCAGTGCTGGGAATCGAACTCGGGACCTCAGAGCCTGCAGAGCGGCGCTCTACCAACTGAGCTAAATCCCAGCCCACCCTTAAAATATAGTCAACCCTAATGAGAGGAATGGAGTAAAGCCCCTGGGACCTCTTTTTGCTGACGTGGCACAACTCAAAATGAGAAGAAACACAGGGGCTGCAAGAGCTGGCTCATAAAAAGCCAGCACACGTGGCACAGCGTTGGGGAGTGTTTTGCGCTGTTATACTTAGGGTCTCTGTGAGTCAAATCCGACTCATGGGACCTAACAACAGCAAGAAGCAGGACGAGGACCCCAGGACCCTGAGAGAGTGGGCAGGGGACGGCCTCGGAGGCCAGCTCAGAGTCCTGGGCTCTGATTCTGAGGGAGGCAGCCCGCCGCCACCGCCTTCATTTAAGGCCCATGGAGGGTATGGGTGGCCTTGAAGCAGTCAAGTCCCTACCAAGGACAGAGGGAGAGAGAGAAGTAGGGGGCAGCACATCTTCTGCAGAGAAGTTCTGGGCTTGGGTCTAGGAAGACGTGAAGGGACACACCACCCAGCTCCTGTGCCATCTGCAAGGCCCTCTCCCTGGCCTCAGTTTCCTTTTCTTCTTTCCCTCCCTCCTCTTCCTCCACTGCCCAGGATCACTGGCTCTCAAAAGAGCTGCAGCTGCCCCCTGGTCATTCTTTCATCCCTTCATTCACTCTGCAAAGGTATACGGGGGCCTCTTCTGCACTGGTCATTAAAAAGAGGCCTGATGACCCAGAGACCAATGGCCTGTGACGACTTTGTCTGCGGGAACTGAGGCTATGGGAAGACGGACGACAAAGAAGATGCTACGACTCAGCCTGCTGGACACTCTGATGCCTGCACATCCATGACGCTCCCCCCTCAAGTCTACCTCCCACAGGATGACACTCCTTGCTTTTTCAGATGGCCTGGGTCTTTCTCCTCTATCTGTCTTAGGGCTGCTTAGGCTAATAATGGCTGGCCCTTTTGTTGTTGTTGTTAGGTGCCATCAAGTTGGGTCCTACTTACAGCGACCTGATGTACAACAGAATGAAACACTCCCCTATGCTGTGCCATGCGGGGCACTACTGTCAGTGCTTCTCTGCTATTCATAGGGTTTTCAATGGCAGATTGTTTCGGGAGTGGGCTGGCCCTCCCACAGCACTTACGACATGCCAACCATTGGTCTAAATGCCTTAGGCAAATCCTTTCATCCTCACATGGGTCTCACTTCACAAATGAGGAAACCAAGCCTCAGAGAAGTCAGCTGCCTCAGGTCACCCGCTAGGAAGTGGTGGAGCCAGAACATGAACCCGGGCAGCCTGGGTCTCAGACACTGCCCTGCTCGGCCTCCAGGCAGAGAATCGCGTCTCCGCCTGGTCTTAACCACATGTCCACAGCAGGTTTTATCTACTCGTGCTCGTCAGTGGTCCCGAGAAGCCTGCAAGTGGGGAGCCACTGGCCCCGATGTCCAGATGAGGAACCCCGAGAGGGAGGACCCCAGACAACAGCAGCCCTCGAGGGAGCCCTGTGCCCGGGGCAGGCTTCCCGCCCCTGTTGCCCCACCAGAGCCCCCGAAGGTGGCTCCCTCTGCTTCCTCAGATGAGGGCGCCTGGCCGGGGCCAGGGGAGAAGTCAGGGCTGCCCGGCTCCCACAGATCGCAGGGGAGACCGGGCGTGGACCTCGGAGCTGGGGCGAGCTGCCTCCCCTGCTCCACAGGGCTTGTGACACCCTCCCAAAGGGCCGCTGGGGTCCGGCAAGCCCAGGCAGGTGGGAGATGCCCCAGCAGAGTATCCTGCATGCCAGTGTCCCCAAGCTACCCGTTCCTCTTTGCCCCGACACTGCTCAGGGCGTCTCAGCGACGCCTTCCGCTCTTCCGGGCAGAGGAGCCTCTCAGGGCTCCCTGAGGTCCCGGGGAGCATGGGACACCCCAGATGCCTGAGATTCTCCATGTTCCCCTCCCTGGGTAGAGCTGGGCTGCCCTCGCCGTCCCGCAGCGCCGCCCACCCGCGCCCTGCCCCGCTACCTTTGATCTTCTCCCCCTTGCTCAGGGAGATCTCGCCCTCGGCCTGGGCCTGGTACGACTTCACGGCCATGAAGGAGCGGCCGGGCACCGCGGAGTACAGCTTCCTCCGCCTCCCTCGGCTGCCCAGGGAGCCCCCGGGGCCTCCGGAGCCCCCCGTGCCCACCGCTGGTCCGTCTCGGGGCGTTCCGCTGGAGCTGCGGACACAGAGGGTGTGAGGGGTGGGGAGCGGGAAAGGAGGGGGCACAGCTGGGCTCGGGAGGGAGGAGGTGCATGAGGGGGACTGGGGTGTCCTGGGGCGAAGAGGGCAATCAGGGCTCTCTCTAACTGCCCACAGGGGAAGAGGGCACTGGGGGCTCCCTCTGCCTGCCCACAGCTGCCCCACAGCCCCCTTTCCTGCCTCCTGGTTTCCAGCTCTGCCCCCTCCCCGGGTCCCACACACACCACCGGATTCAGCTTCCTGGCTATGTTCAGCCTGTGTCACCCCCCAACTCAGGAACCCCCAGTGACTGCTGGCTTCCCTCTGGGTTGGGTCCGCGTCCTCTACCCGCCCTTCTCAGCCTCTCCCACTTCCCCGGGATGTGCCTGGCTGGCCTTGCCACCCCTCTGGCCAGGCTGGCCTCCTCCCTCCAGAATCGCCCCTGCCCATCCTCTCCTCTGCCCTCAGCGACCTCTCTATTCCCTGCTTCCGCTCCCACAGAGGCTGCGCCCCTGCCTGATCTCCTCTCGCCTCTCCCTGTCCGTCTGTCTGCTCCCAGAGGCTACAGCAGACAATTCTTACGGGGACTCCATGCCCCTGGCCCTTGTCACGGAGCTGAAATCCTATATATCTGGGGATGGGGTCACGAGAGTGGCTCGTGACGCCCTCAGTGTGCCTGGGGATGCGGATGGACAGGGACCGGCTTCGCTAAGGACAGGAGGTGGCCTCTGTGCTGCCCTCCAGGGGCTCCGGCTCTGGGCTGGACTGAGGGCTGTGGGGACAGCGTCCTCCCTACCTGGGCCGTCCTCGGGGCTGCCTCTTGGCCTCCTCGGGGTGCCTCCCTCGGGACGGGGAGCGGGCCCGAGGCCCCCGGGGGCTGCTGGCGCTCCGCAGGGTCCCGGTGCTGAGCTTGGCGCTGGGGGGCACAGGCTGGGACTGGCCCTGGGGCCCCGAGGTGGGGCCGGGGGCCCCGGAGGAGGAGCCGCCCGGGGCGGAGAACACCATCCAGTCGGGCAGCGCCATGCTGGTGTCGCTGTTGGCTCGGAGCAGCGCCGGGGGCACCGTCAGCCCCGCCCCTGGGGGGCCGCGTCGCCGGGCCGCGTACTTGGGGGACTCTTGGAAGGGTACTGAGGGAGCATGGGGGCGGCCGAGTGACAGAGTGGAGAGACAGGGGCAGGTGAGGCAAGAGATGGGGGACAGGCTTGAGAAGGGGGACAGGTGCACCCCGGGGCCTTCCACACCCCCTGCCCCACCCTCGGCCAACGGTCTGATCCCACCGAGAACCCCCTGCCGCTCCACCCAGCTCCCGCCGCTCACCCACATCCTGCTCCCGATGGTTGCGGATCAGCTCCCCCAGCTCGAAATTCCCAGCAATCACTGCCACCTGGGGGGAGAGGCATGGGGCAGGGAGGCCAGGTGGAGAGGGAGGGCAGGGGACCTTCTGAGGTTCCCAAAACCCAAGCCTCCCACCCCTCGTCTCGGGATCATGGCCCTCCTCCTGGCACCCCTCACCGTCCACCTGCCTTATTCCCTGAGTCCTCTTCATCCCCCATCCCAGCCCCTTGCAGCCAGGCACCCTCAGGCTCCTGACCTGGAAGGGCGTCTGTCCGTTGTTATTTTTCACATCTTTGTTGGCCCCTCGGTAGAGGAGGATCCTGGCACAGGTCTCCTGCAGACAGCGGCCAGTGGCACAGGACGAGGGAAAAATAAAACGAAAGTCACCGAGGGTGGACACAGGCGCTGTGCTAAGAACTTCAGGAACAATCCAACCTAACCCAACACCAACGGGTCCATCCTAGAAGCGCAGCCAGGGCGCTCCTTGGAAGCAAGGATGGCTGGACTGCGTCTGACGTATTTGGGACATGTTGTAAGGAGAGACTAATCCCTGGAGAGGGACCTCATGTTTGGGAGAGTGGAGGGCCAACAAAAAAAAAAAAGAAGACCTTCAACTAGATGGGTTGACACAGCGGCTGCAACAATGGGCTTAAACATAAAAAGGATCGTGTGCCTGGCACAGTGTTGGGTGACGTTTCGTTCTGTCGTCTAGTTCAGTCGGTAGAGGACTGCCCTGTGGCCTCTGAGGCCCTGGGTTCAATCCCCAGCACCACAGAAATGGGAGAAGGACATGGCAGCCCATTCCTGAGAAAACCAGCCATTGAAAACCCTACGAGGGTCACTGAGTCGGACGCGACTCCACAGCACCTAACAACCATAACCGCCCCTCATCACCCAGGAACAGCTCCTCGCCAGGGGTGGCTGACGGGTGCTTTAATTGGGATGGGTCCAGAGGGAGGAGGGCGGAGCCTGTAAAATATGCCCCAGGTTCCTGGAAGTAAGAGAAACCCTTCAACATCTCTAATAACTTTTACATTGAGCCCGCGGGCACGTGGGGATATTCCAGGACATGGAGGCCATGGAGGAGCCGAGGCTCCCGTCCTACGGGACAGTGCTGGGGTGGACCTTAGCACTACTGACATTTGGGGCAGGGCAGGGGTGTCTTGGTTTGGAGGTGCTGCTCTCTGCACAATGGAGAAAATACTGAGGTTCTCCAACATTTGCTTTACTTGGTTCTACAATCAACACCCACGGAAGCAGCAGTCAGGAAATCAAAAGGCACATCGCACTGGGAAAAGCTGTGGCAAAAGACCTCTTTAAAGTGCTGAAAAGTGAAGATGTCACATTGAAGATGAAGGTGCGCCTGACTCATGCCATGGTATTTTCAGACACAGCATATGCTTATGAAAGCTGGACACTGAATAAGAGAGACAGAAGAACTGAGGCTTCTGAATTGTGGTGCTGGAGACGATTACTGAATATACCATGGACTGCCAAAAGAACCAACCCATCTGTCCTAGAAGAAGCGCAACCAGAGTGCTCCTGGGAAGCAAGGATGGCTAAACTGCATCTTACGCACTTTGCACATGTTGTTAGGAGGGACCAATCCCTGGAGAGGAACATCATGTTTGGGTCAATGAAAAAAAGGAAGGCCCTCCACCAGATGGATTGACACAGTGTCTGCAACAATGGGCTTAAACATAAAAAGGATTGTGTGCCTGGCACAGAATCGAGGAGTATTTTGTTCTGTTGTATACAGGGTCGTTGTGAGTCGGACCTGGCTGGACGGCACCTAATAACAAAGCAGCCCTGGCTTCCATCACTAGGTGGCACCAGCCGTCCCCTCCAGGGTCTTAGACACCTGACTGTCCCCTGGAGGCAGAGCAGCGGGCGGCAAGTCCCCATCTAAAACCTGTGAAGAGCTTCCTGCGCCACATGGCAGGCACTGGGAGCTCAAGGCCACGCGGCTGGTGACTGCCGGTGCTCAAGTTCAAACTCAGATCTGTCTTAGTCACATTCTCAGCCAGACCCAGAGGGAAGGGTGCACAGGTCTCGAGGGCAGGGGACAGTGAGGACAAGGATGCCGCTGACATCCACGTCAGTTCCTTGCAAAGGTCAATGACATGTGATTCCTCTTCACTCTCTAGGCTAAACTTCACGTCCTTGCCTGGACCTGGGTGGCCTCGTCAGAGCCAAGTGCCATCTCCACCACCAACTTCATCTTCCGCCACCTTCCCTTGCTCGCCCCACTCGCGACACACTGGCCTCCTGCTTCCTCTGGGGACACTCCTGTCTCAGGGCCTTTGCACATGTGGCTCCTGCTGCTTGGAATTCTTCGCCCCTAGATCTCTGCACTCCCACGTGTCTGCCAGCTTGTGGTGCTGTGGGAGCTTGTTTCTGTGATGGCGAAAGCTATGCCACTGGTATCTCAGACACCAGCAGGGCCACCCATCGTGGGCAGGTTTCAGCTGAGCTTCCAGACTAAGACAGACTAGGGAGAGGGACTCAGCAGCCCACTCCTGAAACAATGAGCCATTGAAAACCCTGTGAATAGCAGAGAAGCACTGTCAAATATAGCAATGGAGAAAGAGCCCCCCAGGCTGGAAGGCATTTAAGAAACAACTGGGGAAGAGTTGCCTCCTCAAAGCTTAGTCGACCTTAATGACAGGAATGGAGTAAAGCCCCCAGGACCTCCTTTTGCTGATGTGGCACAACTCAAAAAGAGAAGAAACACAGTGGTTGCAACAATGGGCTCAAACATAAAGAGATCATGTGTGTGGCACAATGCTGGGGAGTCTTTCTGTTGTACAACGGGTCACTATGAGTCAGACAGCACCAAACAACAGATCTCTACACAGCTCCCTTTCCCACTTCATTTGGGTTTCCTCTCCAAGGCCACCCTTGAGAGAGGCCCTTTCATGGTAAGGTACGTGGAAGGTGATTTTGTCTGTGATACCCACCATCTGGAACAGTGCCTGGCCCACAAGACCTGCTCAATAAACAGTTGCTCGGTGGGGAAATGTCCTCGTGCCTTTTTCTTGGCCTTACTCGACTCAGACCGTCCCCCGGCTCCACTCCTTGCTCTGCTATTAACCCGCAGGCATTCACAGCACCTCCTCATCTCATCCCTGGTGCAGGCCAACCCTCCATGGACGCACGCACTGGCCCGTGCCACAGACAGGCGCAGAGAAAGCCAATCCGCGCCCATGTCCACGCGGCCGGCTAATGAAGTTGTCACGATTCGGCCCTGGCCTCCTCTGTGCCCGACTAACTCTGACTCTCGGCGTTGCCCACTGAGCGGCGAAGTCCAGCCAGTGTCACGGCTGTGCTAGTGCGCACGCACCACTGGGGTCTACACAATGGCTGTTTTCTGAGTGTTTTCGGACCCTCAGCCCTCACCTAGGAGGACACAAGGCCCGAGCCCTCTGCTAGCTTGGCCTCTCTTTGTCCTCCCCTGACCGAGTTAGAAGACGTCATGGTCTGGCCGGGCGTGGTGGCGCACTCCTGTCATCCCAGTGGCTCGGGAGGTGGAGGCAGGAGGATCACAGGTTCGAGACCAGAGGCAGTCTGCGTAACTTGGCAAGACCCTGTCTCAAAAAGTAAGAAAATGGGCTGGGGGTGCAGCTCAGTGGTCCAGCACTTGTAGAGGATGCAGGTGCCAGGCCCTGGGTTCAACCCCCAGTACCGAAAAAAAAAAAAAAAAAAAAGATGTCACAGTCTGAGTGATCGGCTCCCCGGGCGCCTAGAGAACCTCGTGTTTACCTGCCAGCTAGCACTCACCTCGCGGGATCGCAATGACTTGTTTACACGTCTGCCTCTCTGCCAGACTGTGAACTCCCCCGCCCTTCTGGGTCCGCCACCACCAGCCTCTGCTTCACGTGTGCCCAGCACACAGTAGGTGCAGAGAGAGGGTGAGGATGGAGGATGGGGACCTACCAGGCAAATTCCTCTGCTGAGCCCATGCACTTATTCATCCATGCATTCACTGAGCCTCCCAGTCTGTCCAGAGCAGCGGCCGCGTGCTGAGCACTGCACACAGCACCCGTGCGCATCCAACACCCACCATGCGGTCGCCCTTTCATTCGCTCACTCCACGGAGATGCACTGAGGCCTCCTGGTGCTGGAGGCTGGGCACAGAGTGACCACCAGACTCAGCCTCTACCCCTAAGGACCACACAGCCTAGACGTGGACTCTGCCTTCACCACTAGGGCCAGACAGGCATGCCAAGGGGCCGGGGGGCAGGGAGGAAGGCAGAACGGTCAGATCCTGCCCTGCCTCTGCGGAGGCTTTGCGCCTGGGAGGAAAGACAGAAGGAGAGAAGGGAAGGGTGGGCTCACACCTGTTAGACGCCTGAATGAAACGCTCCAAAACCATGCCGTGCCTGGCACTATCTCAGGGCTTCTCTGCTATCCACACGGTTTGCAATGACTGATTATTTCAGGAGTGGGCTGCCATGTCCTTCTCCCATTTTTTGTGGTGCTGGGGATCGAACCCACGGCGTCAGAGAGCGCAGAGCAGTGCTCTACCACCTGAGCTGAACCAGCCCTCAGGCTGTTTAAGCAACTATTTGTTAACAGCATGCTGGGAGCTTGCGGGATGTTGTTGTTGTCGTTAGGTGCCATCGAGTCGAGTCCGACTCATAGCGACCCTCATAGGGTTTTCAATGGCTGACTGTTTCGGGATTGTCTTGGGAGTGGGTTGCCAGGTCCTTCTCCCATTTTGGGGTGCTGGGAATTGAACTCGGGACCTCAGAGATTGCAGAGCAGCGCTCTACCAACTGAGCTAAGTCTCAGCCCTGCTGGATGTTAGGTCAACTTAATCCTTTTGCATGGTGGGTATGAATGGGTGACCCATTTTGCAGGTGAGGAGGAGAAGCTCCGGAAGGGGAATCGGTGGCTCAGCCGGCCGGCGCAGAGACTGTGCCTGCCATATAATTCCCTACGCTAAAATTTCCCTGCACAGATGAATGGCCATCTCTCGACCAAATCCTGACTGATGCTGGCAGTGACACTGATAACATTTATTATCATCAGGGCTGTCTTCTAGGGATGAATACGCAATGCACATGTCCACCCCACCCTTTCGATCAGCTGATGCTGTTCCCATTCCAGGGAGGAGGGCAGGGCCTCAGAGAGGGGATGGGGCTTCTGTGCGGTGCCCGGGGCTGTGCAGGGCTGAGCCTTCTCCTTGTCCTCTGCCCACCCACCTCTGAGGCAGAGGAGCTGCATGCGAGGACCGTGTCAGGGAGCAAGAGAGAGCGAAGCCAGCAGGGAGGGGACGCGCCGGCACTGTGCTGGTTTGGTTTGACAAACACCGAGCCTTCCCTTGGTGCTGGGCACAGCGCTCGCTGCCACAAGCCGGCATGTGGCCCCCTGCCAAATCCCCAGCACTGCGAGTTCTCAGGAGGCAGAAGGGGCCGGGGCTGTTTTGGAAGACTTCCTGGAGGAAGGAGGCTGGAGGAGCAGCAGCGTCAAGGCAGGCCCCGGTCCCGGGTCCCTGCAGCAGCCCTTCAAGGGCAGGAGCACCGCAAACCAGGCGGGAGGCTGAAGCTCCGAGGGGGTGGCTCGCTCCCCCAGGGTGGCCTGGCACTCAGGAGGCCGAGGCGGCTTAGCTCTGGCTGGTGGCCGTCCAGCACCGCTCCAGCTGGTTAGGGCACAGCCCTGCCTGCTTGTCACTGCTCAGCGCTCCGGGGAACCCCTGGAGTGGACACCAGGCACCCAGCACCTGCTCAGTGCGCAACAGACGTGCACCCCCTCCGCAGGCCGTGCTCTGGCCTCTCCCCTGACCTCTGTGTGTCCCCCCACTGCTGGCCGACTGGACACACGTGGGCAATGAGGACCCACTGAACCCCTTCCTCTTTCGGCTATGGCTCTACTGTCTCTCCCTTCTCCCGGGAGCGATTTTCTCCTCTCTTCTGCTGGGCCATTTCCTGCCATCTTAACACTGATGACACCTCCTCCAGGAAGCCACCTGCACCCAAGCTCAAGCCCAGTGGGCTCCCAAGGAGATCTGGATTCCCTGCAATGTCACCCTGAGGAGTCCAGATTCTAAGAGCAAGGGACCCCCGTTAGGCCACCAGCTTAGCATCCAGCTCTGGGATTGACCCAGGGAGAGAGCTCAGTAAACATGTGTCAGATGGATGGACAGATGGAGGGATGGACAGATGGATGGATGGATGGGTGGATGGATGGACGGATGGATAGATGGACGGACAGATGAGCGGACAGACACAGGCTGAACACACTGAAGGACCAGAGGCTGCAGGCTAGGAGGTGGAGGGCAGAGGGCCTGAGCCTGGGGCGGGGCGGGGGCTGCGGCAGAGGCCGGGCACGGGGGCTGACCTTGTTGTAGAGCGCGCAGATGTGCAGGGCTGTGTTCCCCGAGGCGTTCTGGGCTCCGGGCTCGGCCCCGTAGAAGAGCAGGTGCTCCAGGTGCTGCGAGTGGCCCCGCTGGCAGGCCTGGGGGGATGAGGCGGGGCTGGGTCAGACCTGGCCTGAGTCCTTCCAGGCCCCTGCTCCTTGGGGCCGGGCACCCCACGTCCACCCACTCTTCTCCTTCCTGGCCCTGTTCCTGCTCAGTGCCCCAGGCTGATGAGTCCGAACATTGGGCCTCGTCAAGGCCTGGGTGTCCAGTCCAGCCCCGCCCTGCTCCGGGACCAAGCCATCCAGGCTCCCAGCCCATGCTCCCCTAGGGTCCCGGCATCCACACGCCCCTTCCCCTCTGCAGGGGCCATGCTGTTCCTGCCCCCTCCCCCTGTGAGAGCCCCGGGTCTCGGCCACCCCGCACACCTGGTGGATTTCCTGCCAGCCGTTCTCGTCGGCGATGCCCAGCTGGGCCCTGTTGTACAGGAGCAACTCACAGCAGCGGGGGTCGCCCCCCACCATGGCGGTGTGAAACAGGGGCGTCAGCCCCCGGCGGTCCTTGTAGTTGGGGGAGCCCCCCAGGTCCAGGAGTGCCTGTGGAGGGACAGACACCCCAGGGAGAAAGAGCAGAGGACGGTCACGTGAGAACCCGAGCGTAGTGAAGGCGGGGAGCGGGGTGCTGAGGGGCCCAGGCTGGTCACAGCCCGTCCCAGCTCCGCCACAGTGCCCTTGAGAGGCCATGAGCCAGGCCCTTTCCCTAAGCTGGTCTGCCCCCCTCACCACAGTGTGAACAGCCAGGGGACAAGGCAGATGCCTCCAAAGGACCCTCCCGCCGGACATCCAGCCCAGCCTTTCCCCAGTGGGTGACCCTGGACAACCCATGGCCACGGTGCCTCTGAGCACAAGGTTGGTTACTAGGGACAAATAAGAGTGTGGGGTCTGCAGGCAGGAGAGCAGAGGGGTTATCAGGACTAGGATCCTAGAGATGGACAGAAGAAAGCCTGCAGAGGGCCAGCCTGGGGTAAGGTATTGAGCCAGCCTCCCTGGGGAAGGGAACTCGGGAGGCAGAGAGAGCGCTGGATGCCGAAGAGGGGCAGCGTCAGGCATTAGTAGGAGGAAGCGTCCCCAGCGCCCAATGAGACAGCTCTGCGGTGGTGGCGATGGGCTCCAATGGCGCCATCCAATATGGTGGCCACTTGGGGGCGATAAGCAACCAAATGTGGCTAGTGAGCCTGAGGAGCTGGGATTTTAATTTTACTTCGTTTTAATTAATTTAAATTCCAAACAGCCCCACGCAGCCAGTGGCTAATGGATTGGACAGAGAAGGTCTGGAGGCTGGCTGCGGATGTGTGCATGCAGGGGGGGGGCTCAGGGGAGGAGTGTGCACTGCGGGCACATAAAGAGGGCCGGTGGACCAGATGCATAGCAGGCGTTTGGCTGCATTAAGGGTTCTTAAAGGAAAGGGTGTAGAGGAAAGAGGGGAGCTCATTCCACTGGAGCATTTGTGAACGGGGGTGTCCATCCATGGCTGTCTTTGAGGGTGGCGGATCAGGTGCCCTGGGGCGGACACGGAGGAGTCTTTCAAAATTGTTGTTGTTAGGTGTCATGGAGTTGGTGTCCGACTCATAGTGACCCTACGTCCAACTAGCGAAACACTATTGTCAGTGCTTCTCTGCTACCCACAAGGTTTTCAACAGTGGATTGTTTTTGGGGAGGGGGTTGCCAGGTCCGTCTCCCAAGCCTGCAGCACGTGGTGTTCCCTGGCAGTCTCCCATCCAAGTACTAACCAGGTCCAACCCTGCTTAGCTTCTGAGATCTGATGCCACAGCAGTGGTACAGCTGCAGGCTTTTTAAGATTTTAAGATGAGACTGTGCAAATTCACTCTGTGCTACGTATTCTGTGGGCATGTGGGGTTTGTCTACTAGACAGAGGGCGTTTTAGGCTGGGTATGTGAGGAAGGGTCTCTACCTGCATGAGGGAGGGTGGGGTGAACTGGAAGAGGAAGCACTGGGCTGGGAAGGGCAGACAGTGGGGGGACGTCTGTGGAGATGTCTCGGGGACAGAGCAGTGAGCTCAGAGTGCTGGGGACTGTGAGGAGGGTCTGTGTGCGGGGGCACGGAGATGGCTGGAGGGCAGGGAGCCATTCTGGGTGGCCAGGGAGAGTCAGAGTATCTACTGGGCTGAGGCCCAGCCAGCTGTGGCCAAGGAGGGGTCCCCTGGGGGCCGTAGGAGGTTTCTAATTTGGTCAGAGCCGAGACAACGGGGACTGTGGGTTTGCCAGCGTACGGAGAGCAACTTTGTACCGGGGACGTGAAGAGAGGCTATTTTTTAACAGAAATGAAAGAACCCGGCTCTGAAAAGGAGCAAAGGGAAGAGGAGTCCCGGGCGCTGGCGGCGGGGGCAGGGCGGCCTCACCGTGAGAGCCAGACAGTGGCGGGCACACGCGGCCTTGTGCAGCGCCGTCATGCCGTCCCGGGCCCGGAAGTCAATGTGGGCGCCGCCCAGGCACAGGGTTCGAATCACCTCCACCGAGCCTTCGGTCTGGGCCGCCAGGGTCAAGGGGGTCTCTGAGGGGTGGGCGAGGAGGGCCTGTCACCCGCAGAACCTCGGCCTCCCCTCCCAGGCCTTCCCACTTCCCAGACTCCGCTCCTGGGCTCTCTGGCTCAGCCCTCCACAACCTCAGGCCCCTCAGGCTCCCTGCCAGGAGAGCCACAGGCTGGGACTGGGGTTGCCTGCCGGCGGCACTTCTGCCCCTGCCGCCCCCCACAGCGCACACCCCTCCCTACCTCCTGAATCCGAGTCGTGGTAATTGGGGTCCAGCCCCTTGTCCAGCAGCCTCGCCACCTTGTCGGATGTCCCCAGCTGCACGTACTCCAGGAACTTCTTCAGCCCCGTCTGAGCCGCGGACAAATAGAGAGGAGACAGGCTGGTCAGGGGTCTGGGGAGAAAGACACCTCAGGCAGCACCACCCCGGGAAATAAATACACAGCTCCCTACAAGGAGCATTGACAAGCTTCCAGCAGCCACCTCTGAAGAAAAAGGGAAATGGGGCAAGCTGGGGGCTTGCCTGGAGTCCCAAATACTGCACTTGGGAGGCTGAGGCAGGAGGATTGCCAATTCGAGGCCAACCTGGGCAACGCAGCAAATGAGACCTTGTCTCAAAAAACAGAAAAACAGGCTGGGCTCTGTGGTGCACGCCTGTAATCCCAGCGGCTGAGGGGGGCGGAGGTGGGAGGATCACAAGTTCGAGACCAGAGGCAGTCTGTGTGACTTAGAGAGACCCTGACTCAAAAAAGTAAAAAAAATGGGCTGGGGGTATAGCTCAGTGGTCCAGCACTTGCAAAGCATGCAGGCGCGAGGCCCTGGGTTCAACCCCCAGTACCGGAAAAAAAAAAAAAAAAAAAAAAGAAGAAGGCCAATGATGAATCGTATTCAGTTCATTCTGATGATGTATGTCTCTGGATTAATAAATCTGTGTCATTTCTGTTCCAACAGGTAACCCATACGCAAGTTATTAAGACATTTGACTCTTTTTGAACTAAGTCCCAGAAATCCTCTGTGTATGTCACGCTCCTGTCTTGGCTCTGTTCAGACCTGTGGTACTGCATGGACCCCGCAGCTGCGGGCAGCCCTGAAGGGGCTCTGCAGGCTGGGAGGGGTGAACGGGCCAAGACAGAGGGTTTGGGGCGGCAGGGAGGAGGGTGGGTGGGAAGGGGTCTGGGGCTTCCCTCCCAAGTATCAAGAATCCTCCTCTCTGGCCACAGAGGGCCCCTCCCTTCCTCCCAGCTCTTAGGTGATCTGGGGAGACGCGGGGTGGGGGATTTGGCCCCAGGAGTGGAGGGAAGGTCCTGGCTGGATGCAGCAGATGCGGTGAGACGGGTGTGGGATGGAGAGCCGGAGGGTGTCTGGGGTGTCCCTAGGCCGGCCCTTGGATGTCAGAAGGTAGGCCGAGGAGGGGAAAGAAAGGGGTGCTGTGAGGACACGGGGGTCTCGGGGGAGAGAAAGAAGCCAGTGGACACGGCATGTGCTGGGCAGGGTGACGGCCAAAGAGGTCGGCGGGAAGCAGTTACGACAGATGTAAGGGCAGCGGGCGCCTCCCCAGGTGCCCCCAGGGCCGCAGCCGAGTCAGGTGGGGGAACCAGCCGGGCGGCGTGGAGGGCCGCGAGGGCCCCGCGGGGCGGGCGCTCACCTTCGTGTGCAGCTTAGCCAGCTGCTTCTCGTCCAGGTTGGTCTGTTTGTAAACGCGGGTCTTGTATCGGAACTGAGGCCAGGAGTGGGTGGGGGCGGAGACACAGAGACTCGGAGTCAGGGGCTGGGAGGAGGTGTTGGGGGCCCCCCAGGACGAGGGCAGGGCTGGTGGGAACAGCCGGGGAGCCTTGGCTGGGTGGGCTGAGGGTGGCAGGCAGCTTTGCCGGGAGTGCTGGGTCATGGAGGCGCCCAAGCACTGGAACGCCTGTCTGGAAGGAGTAGGCACCTGGACCCCACAGGGAATGTTCTAGAAGGCCTTCCCCACAATGACGGAGTACAGAGAAGTGAGGGTCAAGAAGGGACTGGCCCGAGGCCACTCCACTGGTCAGAGGTTGAATGACAGTGGGGTGAGCTCTGGCCTCTGCTCTCCCCTGGGATTCTTAGATCTGGGCTGGGCCTCTGGGGTTTCCCTTGTTTAGGCCTCAGAGTGCTCCCTGGAAGCAAGGATGGCTAGACTGAGTCTGACCTGTTTTGGACACGTTGTTAGGAGGGACAGTCAGGAGGGTGTCAGCGCACCCTGGAGTAGGAAGTCATGTTTGGGAGAGTGGTGGGCTAACGAAAAAAATGAAGACCCTCCACTAGACGGACAGACACAGTGGCTGCAACAACAGGCGTAAACATAAAAAAGATCGTGTGCCTGGCACAGAGTCGGGAGTGTTTCCCTCGGTCATACACAGCGTCACTATGAGTCGGACCCGAGTCAGTGGCACCTAACAGCAGCAAGGCCTCGGCTGGGACAGGAATGGGGCCAGGGGTGGGTGCATTTGGGGCTGTGCCTTCTCTGGTGGGGGAGGCTGCGGCCTCACCTCCAGGTAGGGCACCCCTTTCTCGAAGGACTGGGGGTACTCCCTCAGCAGCCTCTCCTCCTCCAGGAAGTTGGCGTCCCGGCCCGAGGTGGCGGGCTGGAACAGGCCGTAGTTGAGCACGTCCTGCAGGCTCTCACTGAGGGCACACAGCACCTGCTGCTTAGCCGTCCAGATGGTGGCATCCGGGTTGAAGCGCAGGCATTTCTGGGGGGAGGGGACAGCGGGGCCAGGGTGGGTCAGGGGCTGGCGGCCGTCAGGGAGGACACGGCGGGCTCCGTCCCCACTTGCGCGGGTCGGGAGGCGGCGGGCACTCACCGTCTGGTGCAGGTCCGGGATGCCAATCCTGAAGACCATCATGCTGAAGTGGGCGTCGTCGGGGACAGACATGGAGCGGCCCTGCAGGCCTCGCACTGAGGCCAGGCTCTCAGGGATCCCGCCGCCCCGGCCCTGGGTCCCCCGGGGGCCTCGGCCTGGCCCTGGCCCGTCTGGGGAGCTGTCGGTCTCGGAGCCCCCCTCGGGACACTCGCTGGCGCTGTGGTGTTCCTCGTCCTCGCTCGTCGCGGGGCTGTGGGTCATCGTGGGGCCACGGGGTGACGGGGGACAGCAGCATCACAGGCGGCTACGGAGGGCCGAGAGGCCGCCGGCACCACTCAGTGGACAGACAGGAGGCCGCGCGCCCTCAGACCCACAGCCTCCCAACGCCCGCCTTCAAACGTTCGCGCACCCCCCATCCCTGCCACGCTTCCCAGGCCTGTCTCCTCCCTGCCCTTGGCCCCGCTCGCAGCCCCCTGCCCCCCCTGCGCCCCACTTTGCCGCTGACCCAGCGTGGCCGTGTCCCAGAAACCGCAGAATCACCGCGGGAGCTACTGGCCCACTTTGTCAGGCCACAGAAAATGCTGCTAAAATTAGCCGAGGACAAGACGGGTGGACCCACCCTTCGCCATCCTGCCCTCGTGGCCCCGGCCTGGCCCCTCACCCCTGGCGAGGCTGGGGCTGAGGTGTAGGGAGGGGACGTGGGGGCGTGGCCAGCCTGGCGTGGCTGCCATGTGCAGAGGGCGGCTGAGGAGTGAGCCACCCCAGGGGAGCCGGGGGCAGGAGGTGGGGTGTCACAGGGCAAGGCGCCTCACGCACAATCCCTGGGGTCCTGCAGGAGGTTACGGGCATCTGGAGGGCGGGCGGTGGCCGGGGAGGCTGGCCCAGCGCTGCCCAGGTGACAGTGCGGCGCTGGCCTGGGGGGGCGTGGGCGTGTACGGGGCTGGCACTGCCTGGCACTGCCTGGCACCCGTGGCTCCAGTCTGCGGAGCACTGGGTTTGGGGAGGAGGCTGAGCAGCGAGGCGAGGCTCTGGAGGCCTGGAGTAGGGGGCACGCCAGGCTCCCCACCTGCTGCCAGCCGGTCCCTCCTCGGCGGGGTCCGCCTCCCCTCACGCTCTGCTCTCCCACCCCAGCACCGGAAGCCAGAATGTCTGGTCTGGTCCCTCCTCCCCACACACGCCAGGCCCGGCTCCGGCACCGTTGCCATGGCGATGGGAAGCAGCGGAGGGTACCGCCGACTTTGGGGGAGTGGGGATGCGCTGGGGGCTGGGGAAGGCAGGGCGCAACGCGTGTGACAGCGGGGACCGTTCCAAGAACTGTGGGCGAGCCAGCCGGACCGCGGCCCAGACCCCTCCCCGCGGCGCGGCCCCGAAGCCCCGCCCAGCCCCCAGGTGCGCGGCCGCCCTGCCCCACCCCCCGGCTCCGGAGGGGGACCCCGGCCTCCTCCTAACCCGCGGGCCTCCCTACCCGGCCTCCTGCCTCCCATCTGGGCCCGCGGCCACTCCCCCTCGGCTGACCCTGGCTGACCCCCAGCCCCGCAGGAATCGGGTGGCTGGAGGGATGAAAAGTGAGCGGGCCGGGACCCCCGCGCGCGGCCGCCCGGAGCCCCGGGACCGCTCGGCCCCTCCCCTCGGCCCCGCGGGAGGGAGCGGGCACACTCCGCCGGGGCGGCATGAATCAAACGCTCCGCGGCTAAGAATAGCTGGCACGCAGCTGGTACCGAGACGGGCTGAGGACTCGGCGAGGGGGGGCGGAGCAGGGGAGGGGTGCCCGGGGCGGCCGTGGGGGGCGGGGGGCGGCTGGCGTGGCCGCGAGCGCGCCCGGGAAAATGAATGGAGGCGGAGAGAGGCGGGAGGCAGAGGCCGGGCCGAAGCCGAGAGGCCGGCGGGGGAGAGCCCCGGGCCGGGAGAGGGGCGCGGACTCGGGGGCGGCAGCCGAGGGGGCGCACCGGCCGGTGCCAGAGGGCGGGAGGCGCGGAAGGGACGGGGACGCGATGGCAGGCGCTGGCAGCCGCGGCGGGAGCCGGCGCGGCCGAAGGGGGCGGAGGAGGCCCAGACTCCGGCGGGAAGGGGAGGCCACAGGGTGACCTGGGGGAGGGGCCCAGGTGCGCCCGCGAGGGCCAGGCGGGGGAGTGGCCGGCCGGGCCGGAAGGCGGGTGCGGCCCCGGGAGCCTGGACCCGGGGCGCGCACGGCAGGCTCGGGCCGGGGGGGCTCTGCCAGCGGGGGATGGGGCGCCCCCTCCCACCCTGGGTGCGCCCTGGTACGGGGCGCGGGCAGGGGCGGAACCCGCGGGTGCCCTGGGTCGACGCTCGCCACCCGCTCCCTCCGCACGCGCCCCGGCCGAGCCGGCGCGGGGCCAAGGACATCGGGGCGCCCCCGCCCCCTCCCGGCCCCGCGGCGCCCCCCGCCCCGGCTCCCCGGCGCTCTTACCTGCCTGGCGGGGCTGCTGAGTCCCGGTCGGCGGCGCCCGCGGCCCCTCCCCCCTCCCCCCACCCCCCACCCCCGGAGTCGGGGGACCCTCAGGCCATGCCCCACCGCCCCGGAGGGCGAGCGGGCCGGGGAGGGGGCGGGCGGGGGCCGGGGGGAGGGCGGGGGGCCCGCGGACCTCACCCCCCCCGCGGGCCGGGCCTGGCCATCCGCAGAGCGCCCCCCTTCAGCCGCGGCCGCCGCGCCCCTCCTCGCGCGCCCGGCTCGGCTCGGTCCGGCTGGGGCGCCGCGGCCGCCGCTCTTCCTCCTCCTCCTCCCGGCCGCCGCCGCAGCCGCTCCGCGCCTCCTCTGCCGCCGGCTCGCGCTCGCGCTCGCCGCCGCTCCCTCCCCGGCTCTCCCTCCCGCTCTGCCTTCCTCCCCTCCCTCCGCCCTCTCCCCTCCCTCCGGGAGCCGGCGGAGGAGACATCGCCCCTCCCCGCGCCCCCAAACCTCGCCCATCCCCCCAGCGCGGCTCCGCCCCCTCCCCTTGTCCTCCCCCACCGCGCGGCGGCAATGGAGAGTCCCCAAACCCAGACTCCGCCCCTGCTCGCCTCTGTACCCCAACTCTGGAGTCCGGCTCCCCTAAGGCTCCCCTTCACGGGCACCCCAGGACCGCCCCCTCCCAGCATGCTCCCCAGCTCTCTGCACTCAGTGGGGTGCAGTGAGTATTTATGGCCGGTCCCTACATCCCTAAATTGGATCGTGAGCGTTGTGGATTCCTGTGTGCGCCCCAAAACACACACGCACACACACTCGCCCACCTTCCACCTATGCACAGCGGCGGGGCACCCGCGATGCGCCTGAAGTGGGTAGGTGTTCCTTCAACACACAGGTGCGGTCACCAGCCCACGCAGGGCGCAGACAGCCAGCCCCACATAGGCCTACTGGCCCCGGCATGGCTGCCCAGACACAGGCACCCGGGCCACATGGTCGCATGCCCCTAACTCCATGTGCATGTCACACCCCTGCACCAGCGCGTGCCAAGGCACACACACCTAGGTGTACACGCTCAGATCCCACGGCGTGGAGCCCGGGACACACAGTAGGGTGAGCGTGCCCCACACACCTGTTTGGCTGTGCCACCCTGCACCACAGCTCCCTGCCAGGATGGTTACGGCTGACATTTCTTCTGCACGTGCTGTGCGCCTGCCTGGGCAGTTTCCCCATCCCTGTGTTCCGGGAGGGAAAAACTGAGACACAGAGAGGCTGAGTAGCTTGCCCAAGGCCACTCAGCTGTGAAGAGGTGCTTGCAAGGATCAAGGATGGGCGGGCGGACCGCCGTTGTGTACCCCTCGGCACCCCCACAGAGGCACATCCTCCATCACCTCCCGGAGTGGAGCCCAGGCAGCTCCTCAGAGCTCACGCAGGCAGCCACACACCCTCTAGAGCGCGGAGAGCTCTGGAGCCGGCACACAGCCACAGAGGCAGAGCCGATTCCACAGGGCGGCCGTCGGCACCCCCTCCGCCCAGACTTCTACCTCATCCCAGCTCCCCCTGCACCTCCAGGGTCCCCAGGGCACGCGGCGCCTACAGAGGGCAGTTCTCCTTGGCCTCAGGCTCTCCAGGGCATGCTGGTGTGAGCTGACACAGGTGCCCACCCAGCCTGGGAGGCCTGTCTTGATGTGTAGCCACCCGCCCAGGTGGTGAGCAGCTGGGCCCGGGGAGAACAGCTGCCCAGGGTTGGCACCGGCAGCAAGAGGCTGTGCGGCCCTCTGCGGTTTACAAGGCCCCTTTGGACCTGTGCCTGATCTCTTGAGATCTCGGGCACCTGGTGAGGGCACCTGGGAGGCCAGGCTCTGAGGCAGAAAGCAGCCTGCCCAAGGTCACACTGCCCTCCGTGCACCAGGCTTCCTTGGAAAGCGGAAGCTGAACGTGTTGACTTCCAAGGCCCCTCCTGGGGCGCCCAGCAGCTGAGGACAGATGCCCTGCTCTTTCTGGGAGCCAGGAGCCCTGGCTAGCTTCCGCCACGCTGGAGACCTCCAGAGGGCTGCGCTGTCCCCTCTCAGAGGCCCGGCTTCCTCCTCTGAAGAGCGGGTCCCTTGATCCCTGGCTAATGAGTTCCATGCTTGTTGGCTCAACCAGCGGGCCGAGGCTGGAAAAGCCCAGTGTGACTCATGGGCCTGGCAGAGTGGCCATGGCGTGGCCTCTCGCCTCCCTCACCACCTCCACCCCTGCTGTGGCTCGCACCCTGATAACCTGGGTGCAACCTAAGCACGCAAGTCAAGCCTCCAGGCCTTTGGCCACGTGGTGACCCCCCCAGGAATGGCTACTTCCTGATCCACAGCTTGACTGAGCACCTACTATGCACCAGGAAGGCCCTGCTCTTCCTTCGAGATGCAGCAGCGTGCAGGAATCTCTGCTTTAATAGGCAGGCAACAGGCATAACCAGACAAGACCATGCCAGTCTTGATTGTACCTAAAAGATAAAAGGGATGTTTTCATAAAGTGCCCCGTGGAACGGAAGCTTCTTTCGATAAGGTGGTCAGGGCAGGCCTCTTAGAGAGACAGAGCCCAATAATGAGAAGGAGCTAGGGGACAAGGTTTTAGGAGGAGGAGGAGGCTGGGGCAAAGGCTGGGAGGTGAGGAGGAGGAGAAGGGACGCTGGCTAGGCTGCAGCCTGGGGTGAGGGGGGCGAGAGGGGGCGATGAGGCTGCAGAAGTGCAGAGGGCTCCTCCCTGCCTGCTCCCAGCCAGCGAGGCTGGGCTGAGGGCTGAGGCCCGAGGCCCGAGGCCGAGGACCGGGTTTGGCTTCCCTCCCGCTTCTGATGGGAAGGTGGGGGAGCAGGGGAGTGGGGGATGATGTGATCTGATTTATGGTTTGGAAGGATTGCTCTGGCTGCGGCAAGCAGCCGGGATTGGAGGGGCTCAGAGGAAGGAGGGGAGGGCAGGGAGGAGGGGACTGCAGTGGTCTGGGCTGACAGGAGGCGGCTCGCCATGCTTTGAGCTCTGTGCACCCAGCCCAGCGCTGGTCCGTCCCACCTCCTGAAGAGACCTGGCCTGACCAGCCGCTCATCCCTCCCCCTTGCTCCCCACCTTCTGCCCAGCCCCTCACCCTGGGGGCCCAGCGGCCTGCTTGATGGGGTGCAGCTGGAGCCCCCGCATTGCCCGGCCCACAGCCTGCCCTGAGGGAACCTTCTGAAGCGTGGCCACTGAACCTAGGAGGTGGGGCGCATGGACACACGCAGGCTCTTCCTGGGTCTGCACGGACACACATGCGTGCTCTCTTGCATCTGGGGTGAGGGCTGGGAGGGTGGGGATGGGCAGTGGGGGGCAGGAGGTGCCCTGGAGCCTGAGCATGGTGGCTGTCCCCTCCTTCAGGGGGTGCGTGGGCGATGGTGGCCACAGAGTAGTAATAACACCCTTAGCAGACCCTGAGGTCTCCCCACTCCTCAGGAATGGCCGGGGGGAGAGAGGAAGGAGTGCGAGGCTGAAGCCCTAGCACCCCACTATTGCCTACTTAGTCCTGATGGGGTTTGGGCCAGGTCTGGGACCTGCTCCCCCCACCCCCGCCCAGGATTCCTTGGAGAACCGCTCCATCTTCTTCTTAGCTGAGCTCTTGGCCAGGCAGAAGGAAAGAACGGGGCGGAAGTGAGCTCTGGAAAGTGGAAAGAGGGGGGTGTGGGGAGACCCAAGGCGGGATCCAGGCTTTGGAACGTTGGAGGTTTCCGGCCACAGAGGCAGGCCTCCAGGGAGCCAAGAGGGGCGTGGAGAGACACACAGAGGAGAGGAGGAGACCGGAGGGACTGAAGGCCAGGGACCACAGGAGAGAGTCTGGGAGAGGCGGGGACTGGGGGGCTGGTGATCTGCGAGCAGGACAGGGCCACCCACCGGGCCACAGGGACCCCAGCCCCACCCCAGACATCCTGACCGCTGAGGCCTTGGGTGCTAGGAGCCCAGCCTGATGCAGGCAGCCTGGCTCTTTGGGGCCCTGGTGGTCCCCCAGCTCTTAGGCTTTGGCCACACAGCTCGAGGGGCAGAGAGAGAGTGGGAGGGAGGCTGGGGAGGCGCCCTGGAGGAAGAGCGCGAGCGGGAGTCTCTGATGCTGAAGGTGAGCCGGGCGGGCGAGGAACTGTGGGCTTGCGGGGTGGGGGGGTGGGGGGGGAGGAACTGTGGGCTTGCGGGGGGCTGGGCGTCCAGGCCCCGGGGAAGCGATTGGGTTCGGCCCAGGGCGTGGGGTGATGGGTTCAGAGAAAGGACTCGGACCTCAGAGAGCGAGCTCAGAGTTGAGCAGGAGGAGGAAGGGTGGGTGGAGGAGGCTAATGTCCCCCTCCGCCTCAGCACTTGCAGGAGGCCCTGGGGCTGCCGGCTGGGCGAGGGGACCAGATCCCGGTAGGAGCTCCTGACGGTGAAGGCGAAGGCGGCTGGGGTCCGGAGGAGGAGGAGGAGGAGGATCAGGAGGAGGAAAAGGAGGAAGCTACTTCTCCACCCCCCTCGGCCAGCCCCAGCCCCTCTCCCACCCCCGAGGACGCCATCACTTACATCTGTGAGTAACTGGAAGCCAGGGTGGACTTTCAGTTGCTCACTGACCCACCCAGAACCCCCAGGCCTCCAGGCGCCCCGGGTCCCCTGGCCTCCCAAAGCCCAGGGCACTGGACACTATGTTCCAGAAGTTCCAGATTCCTCAACAGTCCCGCCCCCAGGACTCCTAGGTCCCGTCCTCTCAGGTCCCCAGGTCCCCTGGCTGCAGCCCCAGGCCCCGCCTCCAGGGTGCGCCTTGTCCGTCCACAGTGGGCCGCCTGGCCGGCCTGGACGCAGGCCTCCACCAGTTGCACGTCCGTCTGCACGCGTTGGACACCCGCGTGGTCGAGCTGACCCAGGGGCTCCGGCAACTCCGAAAGGCGACGGGCGACACCGGCGACGCCGTGCAAGCCCTCCAGGAGGCGCAGAGCCGCGCCGAGCGCCAGCACGGCCGACTGGAGGGTGAGTCCGCGCCGCACGTGGCGGGGAAAATGGGACCATCTGGGCCAGGTGGGGTCTGGTGGGAGGAGGGGACCCTGAGCGGTCTAAGGAGGTGGGGACTCCAGGTGGCAGGGGCGAGAGGGTCCCCGCAGGACCGCATTGCGTTGGCAGATCCAGAGGTTGGAGTAACTGGTCTGGGTCTTGGGCAGACGCTCCTCCCAACAAGCCCTGCCGACCCACCTCGGGCCGCGCCACGCCCCCTGCGGTCCCGCCCGTGCATTCTTGCCCCGCCCCTTCAGGCCCTGGCCACGTCTCATTGGTCGCTGTGGTTCTGGCACCACCTCCTCCCGGCCCACCCTCAATGTCTGTGGCTCCGCCCTCTCCCCCCGCTCCCTGATCGCTTTGACTCCGCCCCTTCTCGCCCCTCCTCGCCCCCAGGCTGCCTGAAGGGGCTGCGCCTGGGCCACAAGTGCTTCCTGCTCTCGCGCGACTTCGAGTCTCAGGCGGCAGCGCAGGCGCGGTGCGCGGCGCGGGGCGGGACCCTGGCGCAGCCGGCCGACCGCCAGCAGATGGAAGCGCTCGCCCGCTACCTGCGCGCGGCGCTCGCACCCTACAACTGGCCGGTGTGGCTGGGCGTGCACGACCGGCGCGCCGAGGGCCTCTACCTCTTCGAGAACGGCCAGCGCGTGTCCTTCTTCGCCTGGCACCGCGCGCCCAGCCCCGAGCCGGGCGCCCTGCCCAGCGCCGCCCCGCACCCGCTCAGCCCGGACCAGCCCAACGGTGGCACGCTGGAGAACTGCGTGGCGCAGGCGTCCGACGACGGCTCCTGGTGGGACCACGACTGCGAGCGGCGCCTCTACTTCGTCTGCGAGTTCCCCTTCTAGGGGGCGCCCCAGCTGCACCCCGCGCCGCGCCGGCAGTGTGCGCGGCCCCCGGCGGGCCGGGACCCCATCCGTGCCTTCCCGTGGCGCTGGGGGCACCGGGTCAGGCCCGGCCTCAGTAAATCCTTTGGAATCTTGAACTGTGAAAGCACGCCCAGTCTTTATCTCGCCCCCGAGGGGAGCCGGGAAGGGCGGGCGCCTGGCTTCGGGGTGCACAGTTGACCTTTGAGCCCCAAGATCAGGGTGATGGGGAACACACGCGTATATGCGCACTCGGTGGCGCCCGCCAGGCGCTGAGAACGCACGTGCGCGCGCGAGCTGCAGAGGCCTCCGCCCCTGTCGGCCTCCTCTTGGGCCCTTGGGGACCCAGGCCTTGTCAGTCACTGTCCCCGGGCCCTGGCCTTAGCCCGGGTCAGAGAGATCTGGGAAACGCGAAGGTGCTGAAGGCCCTGGCATTTGATTTATTTGGTGTTAATTAGTGCACCGTTTCCCCAGATGGCAACATTTCATCAGGCGCTGCTCTGAGGAGAGAGGCATGTGTGCAGACGCAAATTAAGGACTCTCCCCGCGGGGGCGCCCAGGCTCCCTCCCAGGGCTGCCTCCTCTGCTTCCTGCCTGGGAAGCCATGACTCAGTCCCTTCCCCTCTCTCAGCATGGTTTCCTAACCTGAACCTGGCTGGGTACCATCGATCGCTCCTCCTCGTGTGTCCCTCGGGGTGTCAGGTGAGGGCGGGAAAGAGCCTTTGGGAAGCCGATGAGCAGAAGCCACGAGCTACCTCCCTTCCTCACCCATTCAGACCCGTGTTCCCTGGGGCTTGGCCAGCCTGGGTCTCTGGCATTACAAATTTCATTACTTGGGGCCGCGGGGGGCTCCTGGAATCACCCCAGTGCCACCACCAATGTTAGTAGCCTGACCCTGACGTGATCATGGAGTTCAAGAACGGGGATGTGACCCCCACCCCACCTTCAGCCACACTGCCACCCACCCAAAGGGTCACCATTGGCTGCACCTTGGGAGTCACTACCCGCTCCTGTCACCTCCAGGAGAGGGGCGACTTCCTGGTGTCTCTTCTGGAGTCATTTCTCAGCCTCATCGCTGCAAGGAAAGTACAAAATGGGATTGGGGTCAGGATTGGGGACAGTGACGTTGCTCAAGATTCCTCGGGCTCTGAACTCCAGTTTCCCCAGGGGGAGAGGGCAGCAGGGGCTTCCACTCTGCCAGAGGGTAGGTCGGGCCGTTTCCACAGGGTTCCCTGGCCCCAGAGCTTTCATTCTGGAAGGTGTCCCGGGAAAGCTGCACCATGAGCGGGACGCAGTGGTGTTCCCGTCATCCCAGGGACTCCGGAGGCGGAGGCAGGAGGATGATGGGCTTGAGGTCAGAGGCAGCCTGCTTAACTCAGCAAGACCCTGAGCCAAGACAAAAGAAAGAAAGTAATGGGCTGAGCCAGCAGCCCAGTGGTAGAGCACTTGCAAAGCATGTGAAAGGCCCTGGGCTCAATCCCCAAGTACCGAAAAAACAAACAAACAACACCAAAAAAAAAAAAAAACCCGAAAAAAAACAACGTTGCACAATGGTTACCTACCTGAGTTCTGGAGCCACATGGCCCAGGATCTAGTCCTACCTCAGCCACGTTCTGGGCAAACTGAAGGGGGACTTGACCTTGCTGTGCCTTGTTCACCTCTATACAACGCAGATAATATCTACTTCCTAGAATGTCTATAGGGGTGGGGTTTGCCTCAGTTGTTAGAGTGTTGCTCTGCACTCTCTGAGACCCTGGGTTTGATTCCCAGCACCACAAAAAACGGGACAATGGTGTGGCAGCCCACCTCCAAGACAATTCAGAAGACAATTAGCCAGAGTCGGACGTGACTCCACGCACCTACCAGTGACAACAACAATGAGGAATGTCTACAGCCGCACCACCCTGTCATCTGATCTCCTCAGATCTCCATAGCAAAGCAGGATGGGACCTATTTAGTACGTGGCTGGGTGGGAAGCAGAGAGCATCTGCAAGGACTGTGTGCATTAGACAGCATGCATATACACAACATTAGGGGATAAGTCCTAACTCTGGTCAGTGATCGGGGAAAGGAGAAACCTACCCCCTCCACTGCCTGGAGCCGTAGCCCTGTGGCATCTGATCCCGTCAGATCTTGGAAGCTAAGCAGGGTCGGGCCTGGTTAGTCCTTGGATGGGAGACTGCCTGGGAACACCAAGTGCTGTAGGCTTGGGAGACAGACCTGGCAACCCACTCCTAAACATCAATCTGCCATTGAAAACCCTATGAACAGCAGAAAAGCACTGACAATAGCGTTTCGCCTGCTGTACATAGGGTTGCTACGAGTCGGATACTGACTCGACGGCACCTAACAACAACCCCCTCCACCAGGAAGCCTTCCTAGACTAGAGGTGCTAATGCTCCCTCCCTGCTTTCTGCAGAGAGCCTGTGGCTTGCAAGGCCAGAGCCATGGACCCAGGGAGGCCACAGCAGGTTGGGATCGATGTGTTAAGGCATCCCAAGTTACTAGCTGAGGAAAGGCCTGAGATTTACCCAGAGGAACAGGAAGAGCCACACAGGATTTCAGGACTACGAACCCCAGGAAGCCAAGGGGCTGACCCCACTTCCCAGCAGTCATCAGGAGTCTCCTGGGGGCCCCCATAGCAAGCTCTACCTCCTCCTTCCACGTGGGGCACGCCTACATTTCCCAGCAAGCCTGGGGACCATACCTTCGCCAATGAGAGCAGAGGTCTGTTGTATTCACCAATCAGAGCTTGGATTCCTCCTCCTGGACTTGTCACAAGGCACTTTGGGAAGTGTAGTCCAGTCCCTTGTCCAGAAGTAGGAAGCACTGAAGCCTTGTAGTTTAACATTGTAACTCTGGCTGGAGTCTTTCCAATAGTTTTCCAAAACAACAAATTCCCATTTGCAGATCATAGCCATTATTTTAAAGAGTGGAGTAAATTTATATAAAATGTCAGTATGCATAGCAAATGGTAAGAGATTGTGGGTGTCCAAATATGTACTGAATTTCTATATAAAATCCAACACAGGGCTGGTATAAAGCCCGGTGGCAAAGCACTAGCAGAGTAGGCAGAAGGCCCTGGTTCCAATCCCCAGCACTGCAAAATAAAGAGAAAAGAAAAAAAGCAATATAAAATGTCTTCCTTTGCTTGGAAAATGTTCACTAAAAACTGGTGCACATCAATTTAAAAAGCAAACCAAAAAAATTGTTTTAAAAAATAAAACTGGAAACAATTTCAAACTTAGAGATTATTTGCACAGATACTAATAGTCCAAGCACACAATTGCTCTTTATCCAGATTTATTTATTAACACAAATACGACATGGCTTTGGTGCTATTCACTCTGTCCATCCAACCATCCACCCACTCCTCCCGTGCCCCCTGATCGAGTATGCTAAGTGGGAAGAAAGGGAATTGAGAGACATCTGCAGCAACCTACTCCACCTCAACTCTCCCGAGCCCCGTGAGATGTGAATACCAACGTCAGTTCCCTCTGAGACAAAAGCCTTGATCCAGTGGCCAGCACTTCCCTGAATAACAATGCCTTACAGACAGCAAGTGTGTTTGGAGGATTAAAAATACCTGCTATATAAAAGTACCTCCACCAGGAAGGATGCTAAGGGCCATGTGATATGCGCCCCGCCCCCGCAAGTGGGAATGGACACTGCTCAGTGGAGCCCGCTCCCTTACCAAGATCCCACCCATCTGGATTCCTCATCTTGTAAAAAGCCCACTTCTGGGATCATTCCTTAGAAGGCCCTGGAGAGTCCGCCAGCCCCTTCCAGTCATGGACCCCAGGAATCTTTCTCTCCTCTCCCTGAGGGTCCAAACTTCACTATAAAAGACACATGTGACCTCGGCTCAAGGCAGGAGCAGCCCTTTGCTATGTCCACCCTCACGTTTCAAAGGGACTGTCTTTAAAATCTATGTCTGTGTTCTCTGCCTTTAGTAAACTTTGTCTATATTCCCTAATGGGAGACAGACCCGGCAGCCCACCCCCCAAAAAAATCAACCTGCCATTGAAAACCCTATGAACAGCAGAGAAGCACTGACAATAGTGTTTCACCTGTTGTATGGAGAGTAACTATGAGTCGGATACCAACGCTGAGGCACCTAACAACAACAACAACAACATATTCCCTAATGAGCCTGCAGCCATAGCCCTGTGCTATCAGACCCCATCAGATCTTGGAAGCTAAGCAGGGTCGGGCCTGGTTAGTACTTGGATGTGAGACCGCCTGGGAACACCAGGTCCTGTAGGCTTGGGAGAAGGACCTGGCAATCCACTCCCAAAAATCAATCCGCCATTGAAAACCCTATGAACAGCAGAGAAGCACTGACAATAGTGATTCACCTGTTGTACATAGGATCTCTATGAGTTGAACAATAACTCCACGGCACCTAACAACAACAACAACATACTCCCTAATACAGCTTCTATGTTGATTATGAATTCTTTTCACCCGAACATAAATGAGCTGGGGCCGTCCCTGCTGGGCATCTATCTTCCAGTGAGGCCTCCGACCTGCTGAATCTGCCAACCTGCCTTCCTGGTAGGTAGCACAGCCACCAGGAACAGAATCAGGTTTGCTGGCCCATTGTGACGAGGGAGGCTGCACCCCAGTGGGGGAGCTGTAATGGAGTTACAGAACTGGGGGGAGGAGAGGAATTTGGGCGGGATTGCAAGCAGGAAAGCGTTCTGATGGGCTCTGAGCACAGCGGGGCTGTGTGTGAGTGAGTCTCCATCAGCTCTGAGCTGCAAAGTGCACCAGGTCTGTTTCCTTGGCAACTGCAATGTCAATATAAGGTGGCATGGTGTGCCCGGAAGCCCTTGATGCTAAGCCTTGCACCAGCGCTGGAAATGGAGGCTCCTTGACTGTGTCCAGGTAGCGGAGGCTGTGCCATTCTGATGCGTACACTTCTAAACAGAAAAGCCTATGATTTTAGAAAACAAACTGCCTCGTGGTCAAGACAGCAGAGGTCACTGCAAAAGGGGCTGCTCTTCTGCATCCTGGGCAAAATGTTTCCTGTTAACTTTGCAGCTGGTTTTGTCTGTCACTGCAGGGCGGGGGATGGCATGGCGGGGCAGCTGTTGATGGCAATCACCAGGGATTTTTTGTTTTTGTTTCTGTTTTTTCGGTACTGGGGGTAGGTGTTGAACACTGGGTCTTGTGCATGCTGAGCAAGTGCTCTCCCACTGAGCTGCACCCACGGCCACTTGCACATTTATTATTTATTTATTTGTGTGTGTGTGTGTGTGTGTGTGTGTGTGTGTGTGTGTGTGTGTGGTACTGGGGGCTGAACCCAGGGCCTTGCGCCTGCATGCTCTGCAAGTGCTGGACCACCAGCCCTTTTTTTTTTTTTTTTTTGGGTCTTGCTAAGTTATGCAGACTGCCTCAGGTCTGGAATGTGCGATCCTCCTGCCTCCTCCTCCCGAGCTGCTGGGATGATAGGCGTGTGCCACTGAGCCTGGCCACATTTTTTATTTAGAGGCAGGGTCTCGCTAAATTACACAGGTTGCCCCTGGCATTGAGCTCTCCATCCTCCTGCCTCAGCCTCCCCGGGTCTCTGGGATGACCAGCATCAGCCCCAGCATCCCCTTCAGCCCTAGCTAGTTTTGCTTCCCCAGTACAGGCCAGATATCACTGAAAAATACGGTGAATGCTTCGACTTAAAAAAATTAGCACACTCATCGTGCTGTTCTTGCCTCTTTCTGAGGCAGTTCTGGGTCCTCCTTCGTGAGTGTCTTTAGTTGCACTGTTCTGGCTGCCTTGACGTCCTGAGTTGATTCAAAATGTTGTACCTTTCATGGTCATTTTGTCTTTGGGGAGGAGCCAGGGAGGCACAGTGCCAGATCGAGTGAATGAAGTGGATGAGGACACACCGTAATGTTTGTGTTTGACAGAAATTGATACACCAGAATCGGTGCGTGACTTAGAGCCGTGTCACGATGGAGAATAAAACTTCAGACACTCCTGAGAGAGGCCGTCCTGAACAAGGAGCAGTGTTTTGAGGGGGTTGATGGCGATGTCTCTTACTGCAATATTTTTTTAACTTTAAACATTCACCTACCATATTGTTGGATCGTACCTCTGACATATGTTTTCTGAAGTGTTTAAAGGTTAATTACATGTATCGTGGCCCTTTGCGCTTGAATTCTTCAGTGTGCATTTCTGAAGAATAGAGGTAATCTCTTACATAACACAGTGATCAATTTTGGTAACCATAATATTTATATAAGATTATTATCTAATCTTCTGGGGGCGTCCCAGTTTGTCAGTTCACTCAGTAATGTTCTTCATACCACTTTCGCCCTCCAGTTCAGGCTCTGCAGGGGAGGGGGGCCAGGTATCGCATTGGATTGTTATATCTTTTCAGCTTGCTTTTGCCTGGAATATTTCCATATTTATGATATGGGCATTTTGGAAGAGCAGCCCCTCTGCTCTTTAAAAATAGAAGTTCTCTAACTGAGATAAAACAAATTGGTGGATCACAGGGTTGCTTATTCAATATTCTAATTATCAATTCAACAATGATTTTCATAAGCCCTTCGTGACTCTCCTTGTTGTTGTTGTTGTTGTTGTTGAGTGCTGTCAAGTCGGGTCCGACTCACAGTGACCCAATGCACAACAGAATGAAAACTCCTCGACACTGTACCACGTCAGTGCTTCTCTGTTATTCATAGGGTTTTCGATGGCTGATTATTCCGAGTTTGTTTCGGGAGTGGGCTGCCAAGTCCTTCTTCCACGTTTGTGGTGCTGGGGATCGAACCCAGAGCCTCAGAGCATGCAGCAGAACATGCTACCAACTGAGCTAAACCCTAGCCCCGACTATCTCCTTAACAAAACTCAAATGGATGGTGCCGGTATATGTAGCACAGCATATAAATTAAAGCTGAATTCACTGGCATTTCCCCATTTTCTTCTACTACACAAAATCATAAATAAATGAAGCTAGATGAACAAAAGATAAAGTGGCTGCTGCGTTGGGGTTGCTTAACAGCAGGTCACTACGATATGGAAAGGTCAGCCTGACTCATTCCTTGCCAGGCATTTAAATGTTCTCTTATCCACCTAAATTACAAATCAATCAGTTACATATTCTAGCGACTTTGGCTTAACTACAAATATAAAATGATTACATATAGTGATGTCTCTCAGCCCTTGTGTGGGTATATTTTTAAGAGCACTTGTATGCCCATAGTTCTAGACCAAAGCAATATGGAAGAATATTTGTACACAAAAATTAGTTTTGTAAGTATTTTCTGTAGTTGTACTATTTATTCAAAATGTGGCTAGCTGGTGTTAGTTTCAGGGAGGGATTTGTATTTTGACTTTGTAATTCTGTGTATCGTATCTTGTTTCTAGCAGAGCTCTCTTGAGACAACCTGGCCACTCTTGTTAATTGAGAATAGCTTACAAGTGATGTTTAAGTTTGCTGAGTGCATAATGAGCAAGTAGAATTAAAGTAAGTGGAAACAGTGAACGTACTGTATATATTGTAATTTGCTGTTTTAGCATCTGCATTTTGGCTAGAAGACGTTATTAAATGCAGATGTTAAGGACTGGAAAAGTCTAAACATATTTTTAGAAATAATGAATATAAATTTGGCTTTGCTTGATTAAAGCAGCTTATTTCTAAACGAGAATGAAAAATAAAACTAGACGTTCTGCGCTTTCAGTTAGGCTGCGGTTCCCCGGTGATGATTGGCCTCAGATTGTGTATGCTCCCCGGAATATTCGAAGCCAGCCGCATCTCTGAAGGTGTCCCCGTCTGGACACAGGAAACGCCCAACTGGAGCTTCCATGTTGTTGGTTTTGAGCACTCAGCCAACGCGATGTCCAGTTCCTCCACTGCATCATAGCTGTTTTCTCTCCTTTGCAGCTAAGAAGCAGTCTGTGGGCAGATACTTTAAGACCAGGAGAGGTTCTGGCCCCGACTGAGCACTCATTTCTGATGTTTGCCTGCTCAGTTTTAGGGCTGGGGTCTGGCTCAGTTGGTAGAGGACTGTTTTGCACTCTCAGAGGCCCTGGGTTCAATCCCCGGCACCACAAAAATGGGAGAGGGACCAGGCAGGCCATTCCTGAAGCAACACACAGTGATTTCAACTGATATGGAAAAAGAACTGGATTAGGCTTTACATGTGTTTGTGATTAAAAACTTAAACCGTTCAGAAGTGAAGATGAAAAGAGAATGTTCTTAACTTCATTAGGCTTCCAGCAAACACCATAGAAAACGTAAGTGGCTTTCGTTTGGGGTAAATAACAGACTAGAGTGCCCTTGTCATATTTATTGCTTTCCACAGAACTGTGTTGTTGTTGTTGTTGTTGTTGTTGTTGTTGTTAGGTGCGGTCGTGTCTGACTCATAGCGACCCTTATAGGGTTTTCAGTGGCTGATTTTTTTTCGAGCTTGCCTTGGGAGTGGGTTGCCACGTCCTTCTCCCATTTTTGTGGTGCTGGGAATTGAACTGGGGACCTCAGAGACTGCAGAGCAGTGCTCTACCAACTGAGCTAAATCCCAGCCCCAGAACTGTGTGTAAGTTCTAAATCATGCTTTATTAAAAAGGAAAACGCAGGAGCTGAGGGTGTAGTTCACTGGTAGAGCCCTCACTTAGCATGTGTGAGGCCCTGACCCCTAGCACCAAACACTAGAAGGGGCTAGAGAAAACTGTCATTATTTGGACATGATCTAATTATATAATGAGTAAAATCAATAAATCAAGAGACAAACTACTACAAAAAATAAATAAGAGGTATCAGTAAGGTCTCCAGTTGTAACACTAATCCATAAAAACCAGTTCCATCCATTTATGCCAACAGTGAACAAGGGTAAAATATTAAAAATACCATTCACACATCCACCAAAATCTAGAAATCATCTGAAAATTAGCAAGACAAAACCACAAAATTCCATCCCGCAAACCTAACCTTGAATACCCGCCCTTCGGGATGATCTAAATAACAACAGACATCACTGCGGCTCTTGGTTGGAGTGGTTAACCACCCTACCGTGCCAGTATCTCACAAATAACTAATAGATTTAATACAGTTGCAAGGAGATTTGTACTTGGGTGATTTTTGCAGCTTTACTGGGATTCGCATAGGGCACAATTTACACATTGAAGGTGTGCGATTCAATGGCTCTTAGTGTTTTCACAGATTTGTCCAACCATCCCCAGTCAATTTTAGAACATGTTTGCCACCTCAGAAAGAAGCCCTGTACCTTTCAGCTGTCACCCTCACCTCCCCGCACCTGCCCCCACCCTTCCTATGCTTTAACGTACTTTATTATGCAGGCCGTGGGGGAACTCAGGGCAATGGAGTGGCCCTGTGTCTTGAGTGGGGTGGTGGTCACACGATGTATGCATTTACCAAAACCTTGCCACTGCCCCCAAACAAAGCAAACAAAGCAAATGGTACTGTATGCACACGATCCCTTGATTTTAAAAAGAATAAAAAAGTTCCCTTTTTTCTTATATTAAAGATATATCTGGGTGTGGTTGTATATGCCTGTCATCGGAGCAACTCAGGAGGCGGAGGGAGGAGGATCACAAGTTCCAGGCCAGAGACAGCCTGCATAACTTAGTGAGACCCTGTCTCAAGATAAAAAAATAAAAAAAGAGCTAGAGGTGCAGCCCAGCGGGGAGCGCTTGGTAAGTACATGGGAGGCCCCGGGTTCAAGCCCTCAGGACCACACACACACACAACACTTGTATCTTGCAACTGTAAAATGAACAGCCCTGCATATAAAAACAGCTCAAAACTGGGGGCCATGGTGCCCACCTGCAATCCCAGCAGCTTGGGAGGCTGAGGCAAGAGGGTCTCCAATTTGAGGTCAGAGGCAGCCTGCGCAATTTAGGGAGACCTTGCCTCAAAGTAAAAAATAGAAATGAATAAAAGGGGCCGGGCTGCAATTCGGTGGTAGAGCATTTGCCTCACATGCTTAAGGTTCTGGGATTGGTCTCCTAGCACTGTTAAAAAAAAAAAAAAAATCAAACAATCCGGGCGCAGTGGTGCATGCCTGTAATCCCAGTGGCTTGGGAGGCGGAGGCGGGAGGATCACAAGTTTGAGACTGGAGGCAGTCTGCATAACTTAGTGAGACCCTGTCTCAAAAAAGTAGAAAAAATGGGCTGGGGGTGCAGCTCAGTGGTCCAGCATTTGCAGAGCATGCAGGCGCGAGGCCCTGGGTTCAACCGCCAGTACCACACACACACACAAAAAAAAAAAAAAAAAAAAAAGGAAAAGAAAGAAAAGTACTTATGTCCCATGTGACAGAAATGGTGCTAATAATCTTCTCAGGTCAAGGGCACAGGAACCTGGGCGTGATGGCACAGGCCTGTGATCCCAGCCCTGGGCAAGCTGAGCAGGAGGACCAAGAGTTCAAAGCCAGCCTGAGCAGCCCAGAGAGTTCTTCCAGGCTGGCCTGGGCCACCTATGGAGACCCTGTCTCAACAAAACAAAAAAAGAAACGAAGGCGGAAGAGCCAGTGGGCAGATTGAAGGGAGGAGGCCACCGGATCCAGGAGGCAGGTGGGCAAAGGATAGCTGGGCCGCCGCTGCTTCAAGTTCCACTCAGAGACAGACCGGGATCCGGCGGCTTTGAGGAGAGGACCAGCAGTGACCTTCGCTCATTCCCCCTGGGCTTCGGGGTGCCCCTGTGCCCGCCCCAGCAGGCCGCGCTCAGCGGAAGGCTGGGTCCACATCCGCTGAGAGGCTGCTGCTGGCGCTGGTGAGCGCTGTCTTCATCTTCCGGATTCTGTTTACCGTGGCGCCTTGGACCAGCCGAGGCTGCAGAAGCCCCGCCACCCCAAGATGGGCTCATTCTCCGGACCCCCTTCTCCCTGGGCTGCCTCAACCCGGTCCTCTACAGGATCCCGGCAGAGGCTTCCAGGAAAAGATTTTCCAGTCTGTCTTCTTCCCTGGCCCGGGACTCGGTGAGTGGGGCTCTTTACCAGTCACCCTGTCCCTGTGGTGAGATCCCAGGGGACGGTGGGCACCCTCGCAGGGAAGACCAAGGCCTCTCCTCAGAGTTTGCACACGCTTATCTAGATTCACCTCCAAGACCTGCTGGGTCCCGCCTGTCAGTCAGGTAAAGCTCTGTAGTAAAGACACCCAGTTGTTTCCCAATGCCCGTTCTCCCTTCCTTTATAGGAAAACCCCCATTTATTTTAAACAGGGAATGTGGTTAACCAGAAAAAAAGAAAGCCTACTTTCCCAGGGTAATTTGCAAGTGGGTACAGCCCTGGGACTGCCTTCTGGCCACTAGAATGGGAGTTGTTGTGAGTTGTGGTTAGGTGCTGTCCAGTCGGTGTACGACTCATAGCAACCCTTTGTACAGCAGGAGAAACACTATTGTCAGTGCTTCTCTGCTATTCATAGGGTTTTCAATGGCTGATTGTGTTTTGGGAGTGCGTTGCCTGGTACTTCTCCCAAGCCTACAGCAACCTGGTGTTCCCAGGTGTCTTCCATCCAGGTACTAACCAGGCCTGACCTTGCTTAGCTTCTGAGACCTGACGGGATCGGACGGCACAGGGCTACGGCTGCAGACACTGGAACCCTTTTTCGTGTACCTTCAGCTCTCTGGGTCACGCACACACCACACCCCCTCCAACGCACCAATAATATCCTTTTCCCTTGGTGTTTGTCTACTTGCACGTGCACCCAACCCACATAACACCCCAGTGGCCCACACAGGTGGGGGACACCACTCAAGGTGCTCCCCCACTCTCCGTGCCTCAGTTTCCACCAGGCTAACGCAGGGCTGGATAATAGTAGAACCGCCCACATGGGTCTCCGCGGGGCTCGCCCCGGCTTCTGCGTGAGGCGCTCCGGTGCGTTTGCCATTATGGATGTCATCACCTGCGGAGCGGGTTCCCGCTGGGGAACTGCGCGGTCAGAGGGCGTGGCCGGTGTCGCCAGACGCCGCTCCCACCGTGCCGCCCCCGCGGGCGCCAAGTCAGACTCGGCGATCTGCGGTGATCCGCGCCTTGGCGGAGAGGAGCGAGTGGGATCCCAGGGAGGTTTTTAATTTGCATCGATTTTCCACTGCACGCGGTGAGCGCTCCCGCAGGAGGCTGAGGTTTTCCGAGAGGCTGCGGGCTTCCCTCTGGGGAGCCGCGGTCTCCGTCTGCGGGGAGCCCAGCCGCGCCGCGGCCAAGGCGGCCGGGCGCAGAGGGCGCGCAGGCCGCAGAGGGCGCCCAAGCCCCGGGTTTCTGCTCGCCTCGCAGACTCGGTCCTCACCCCGTGAGGCTGCTGTGAGGCCCCAAGGCGACCCGCTCCTCTCATCGGTGGCCGCAGCTCCCAGGCGCCAGGTCCTGTCCGGAGGTCTATGGACGCGGGGAACCCCGGAGTCATCGTCTCAGCCCTAGGCGGACGGCACTGCGCTGGTGTCCCTCGCACAGAGGACGCTGGAGGCTCAGAGCGGTGAAGCCACTTGCCCGAGGTCACACAACCAGTAAGTGGTGGAGTCAGGACTGGACTGGACCGACGCCATCAATCCACTCAGTGTAGTCCACAGCGCACCTGTCAGGCAACTGGCCCTGTTTTAGGTACTGGGAGGGCGAGGAAGTCCACACTTCGAAGGACTGACACTCCAGGGGAGGAGCTAACGTTTAGGGGAGGAGCTAACACCTAGGGGAGGGGCTAAAACTCCACGGGAGGAGTTAACATCTAGGGGAGGAGCTAACATAGGGGAAGGGTCAACACTCCAGGGGAGGAGCTAATATCTTAGAAGAGGGGCTAATACTCCATGGGAGGAGCTGGTGTCTAGGGTAGGAGCTAATATCTTAGGGGAGGAGCTAATGTCTAGGGGAGGAACTAATATCGTAAAGGAGGGGCCAATACTCCAAGGGAGGAGCTAACGTCTAGGGGAGGAGCTAACATCTTAGGGGCGGGGCTAACACTCCGCTGAAGGAGCTAATATCTTAGAGGAGGGGCAAACACTCCAGGGCAGGAGCTAATGTCTGGGGCGGAGTTAACATCTTCAGGGAGCGGCCAACACTCCGTGGGAGGAGCTAATGTCTAGGGGAGGAGCTAACATCTTAGGGGCGGGGCTAACATTCCACTGAAGGAGCTAATATATTAGAGGAGGGGCAAACACTCCAGGGGAGGAGCTAATGTTTAGAGGCGGAGCTAACATTTTAGGGGAGGAGCTGACATGTTAGGGTGAGACCAACACTCCAGGGGAGGAGCTAATATCTGGGGAGGAGCTAGCATCTTAGGGGAGGGGCCAACGCTCCAGGGGAGGAGCTAATATCTAGGGGAGGAGCTAGCATCCTAGCAGAAGAGCTGCTTACCTGGGGCACTGACTGCCAGTCTCTGTCCTCGGGAGACTACAGGCCCCACCTCTTTGGCACACCCTGTCCTGTCCCTGCCAGCGGTTGACCAGCACACAGTAGGTGCAAACCCCAAGCCCCTCCCACCCGGGGATGGGAGCGGGGCCCAGGCTAAGGCAGCCCCGCGCCAGGATCGCGCAGGAAGAGCGTCGCCTCCCAGGCAGGAAGGAGGTAATTACAGGCTCTTAATCATTACCTCTATTTCTCTCAGGCAGCGGGAGGGGAGGCGGCGCCCCCAACCTGGCCTGGGTTGAGCTGTTCCCCGCCGGAGGAGACAGACTGTCATCAAATGTCGGGAAATAGCTGTCATGAGACTCCTCACCCCCTGACACCGCCCCAGCCCCGCGCGAGGCCTCCCTGCGCGCAGTTGTAGACGCTGCTTCTGTGACTGAGCGCCCCGCTCTCCAGCCTCGCAGCTGCTCTGCACCGGGGTCAGGAGGGGCTGCCGGGCGGATTCGAACTCAGGACCGAGGAAGTCGGCGGCCCGTCCTTCCCTCAACACCGCGATGGGGGTCTCCTGGTTCTTTCTTGTTCATGTGAAATACAATGGCCGGGGAGGGTGGCGGATCTGCTGGCCTTATGTCCAGGTCCACCACGAGGGTGGGATTTCTATTCCTTTCCTTTGCTGCTCTGTCCCCTTGCTGGGCCACGGCTGCTGGTGACTGACGCTCAATCCCGCACGCTGATGGACACTCAAGTAGTGCACTCAGGCTTTGAAAACAGGGTCACCAGTGGCTGCCATCCTATCATTTGCCATGCTGGGGACCTGGGAGGAGTCAGGTTCTGACCTTGATTTGAAGCTCACTCAGTTGTGCAGGGGCTGGGATTTAGCTCAGCGGGTAGAGCACTGCGCTGCAGTCTCTGAGGCCCTGAGTTCAATTCCCAGTACCGCAAAAATGGGAGAAGGGCCTTGCAATCCACTCCCAAGGCAATCCCGAAACAATCAGCCATTGAAAACCCTATGAGGGTCGCTATGAGTTGGATACCGACTCGACGGCACCTAACAACAACAACAACAACAACAACAACAATTTTGGGAGAAGGGCCTGGCAATCCACTCCCAAGGCAATCCCGAAACAGTCAGCCATTGAATACCCTATGAGGGTCGCTATGAGTTGGATACCGACTCGACGGCACCTAACAACAACAACAACAAAATTGTGCAGGTTGCTAATGGCCTCGAACTCACCATCCTCCTGCCTCAGCCTCCTGCATCACTGGGATTACAGGCCTGTGCCAGGGGGTCTGCTACCCAGTTGGGTTTTGAAGGATGAGTAGGAGTTTGCTCTCTGCAGAGATGGGATAAAGCAAGGTGCCCCGGGATGAGGACACAGTGTGTGGAAGAGTGTGTGGCTTATCCCAGGGACTGTGGAGCGGAGGAAGGGAGGTGGGTTGCTGGGAGGCTGGTGAGGTGGCCAGGGCCACGGCAGGCAGGGCTGTGAGTGCCCGGTTGAGGGGATCTGACCTGACCCTGGGGGTGCCCAGGGGAGCAAGCCAGTCCTTCCATTCACAGCGGGGAAACTGAGGCCCAGGCTCAGGCCCCACTTGGCAGCCTCTCTGATTTGCATCCGGGCCCTGGCTCCCACTTCCTCATCTATCCACTTGAGAACCTCACGTTCCCACACGGGTCCTCCAGGGAAGACAAGGCCACCAGCTCCCGCTCAGATGCCCCGGAAGACACCAGGGAGCCGGGGGGCGAGTGGAGGCCAGTGGCAGAGCACGACCTGAACGCGGATCCCCGAGCTAACATCCGGGCCTCTGAGGGCTCATGGAGAAGGGGGGACCCAGGCTCCGCCTCTGCCTTGCTGGAGGATTTCCAATACCCATCTCTAGGCCTTGGTTTCCCCTCCTGAAGGGGGCGCTGTTCAGAGGCACCTGCACGTGGGCTTTGAGTTTGATGACGCAGAGGCCCTGAGAGTGGAAGAGGTGGAGGGCTGAGGACAGAGCTGGGGGAGGCTGTGGCATGGGCCTCCCCGAGAGGAGAGGCCCGGAGAGGGCTGGTGGAGGGCAGGGCGGCCACCCAGGTTCTCCTCCCCAGGCTGGGGGTCTGAGACTCTGCCCAGGGGCACTGGTGAGCCCTGCAGGGTTGGGAGCAGGGGAGGTGGGCCAGAGGGGAGATGGAGGCAGGGAGGCTGGGCTGGAGACTGGGGCCTGGGTGGCCAGGGCACAGGGGAGGGGCAGGCAGGATGGGAGGCAGGAGGGCAGAGGCAGGAGGGGAGGTTGACACGGGGCTGGGCGATGGAGGGCTGTCCCTAAGGCACAGGCCTGGGGTAGCGCTGGTGACAGCCGTGGGCAGCACCAAGGAGGCCTCTGGCGCGGGCAGCACTGCCCAGGCTGTGGAGGAGCCTTCAGAGCCATGGCACGGGCACCCCAGGGTGCCATGCCTGCACCGTCCTCTCCCTCTTCTCCTGGAGGCCGCCGGCCTCTGCGTGCTGACCTGGTCTCAGGGCCCTGCCTGCCTCCTGCTCTGACCACTGCCTGCTTTGGCCACCAGGCTGCGGCTGATGGACGCCATCTTCATGGGATCCTGTCACTGGCCTTCACCTGGACTCGCTCCTGCTGTCCCCTGGCTGTCCCCTCGCTCTGCCTGGCCCCCAGCGTGGCCTTTCCTGACCTTCTGGGCCAGTGGCCGCCAGCTGGCCCGCCTGGGCACTGGGCCATCACGCAGCTCAGCAGGCGGTTTGCCGGCCCGTGGGTCTCGCTCCTTCTGCAGGGACCTGCATTGGATGAGCTGGTGGTTGGGTTAGGGGCGCCCCTGGGGGCGAGCGTCTTTCAGTGTCAAGGGGGCCTGGCTGCTGGGCCTGCTGTGGGCCATGAGACCCATTGCTGTTGCTCTGCTGGGCCCCTTCCCGCCACAGCTTCTGAGTCTGCTGGGGACGCAGGAGGCTGGGCTGGACCTGGGCGAGGTTTGGGGGCTGCTTGGACCCTTGGGGTTTATCCTGGGGGGAGGCTAGCGGCTGCCTCCGCCTCCTGCCAGGCCTTCCAGCCACAGGTGTGCCTGCCGGAGGGAAACCCTCACCTCCACAGCTCCCTGGGGGCCAGCGGCCTCCCTGGGGTGGGATGGGGAGAGACAAAGGTTGACTTGTTTGTTTCTTTTTTTCAGTCCTTGGGGGTTGAATCCAGGGCCTCGCACATACTTTGCAAGCGCTCTGCCGCTGGGCTGCACGCCCAGCGCCCTCCCCTTTGAAAGTTTTTAAATTTTATTTTTATTTGAGATTTTTTATCTTGAACAGAGTCTCAGTAAAATACACAAGCTGCCTCTGGCCTCGAACCTGTGATCCTCCTGCCTCCGCCTCCTGAGTTGCCGGGATCACAGGCAAGAGCCCCTGCACCCTGGACTCTGTTGTACTTTAAAATACACTGACAGCCACCTCACCGGGGAGGGAGGAATGGGGAGGGGGTCAGGAAGGACTCACTTGGAGGGGTTGGGGAAAGTTCCAGGAAGCTTGGGGCGGGGGAGTGGCAGGAAATTGTCATGGAAAAGGGAAATCCAGGGAGGACAGCAAGTGCAAAGGCCCTGAGGAGGGTTGTTGACTGAGTTGGAGGTGGCCAAGGACAGATTGGAGGGTGGGATTCAATAAACCAGCAGAGGGAGCAGGTGGGCTGGCTGCAGTGTCAAGAGGAGCTGGGATTCTGGTCTTGGGGCGCTGTAAGCAGGGAGGGGCAGGGTCAGCTCAGGGCGGAGATGGCCCCTCTCAGGACGAGAGGAAGTGGAAGTCCAGGTTGGAAGGATGAGTAAGCAGCCGGGACCTCCCAGGTTTTAGAATTGGGTGGCTTTGGGGAAACCAAGGCTTCTTCCCTGAGCCGCCGGCAGTTTAAGCTGGGGAAACAGTCCAACACTGCCCTCGTGTGGTGGTCTCTGGTTTTGCAGCCAAGGGCTCACCAAATGGGATGCTTTTGAGAACTGCACAGGGCGTTTCTGTTTCCAATTACGAGGCAACTGTTGGCTTCAAGTGTCTGTAGTCCAGTAAAATTACACAAACCTGAGCTAGATTTACACCAAGAGTAATGGATCTGCGCATAACTGGAAGTTTCTAGTCCTTTGCCTGGAAACGCAGCCTGTACTCAGCGCCCACTGCTTCAGAGACTGGGTGGAAATGGAATGACAGGGTACCAGATGGCAGGCGGATTAGTGAACCTCGCCCAAAGGCTGGCTGTTCCCGAGGGCATTCATCCGGGGAAGCCAGGGATGGAGGGAGGGCATGGGGACGTGTGGGTAATCCCAGTGCTGCACACCGACAGCCTGTGTGGGGCGCTGGGCTCTTCTTTAGTAAGGACATGGAGAGTTAGGTGTTGAAGGTTGAATAAGAGTTTGCTAAGAAGAGAAGGGAGGAAGACAGGCTGGCAGGATAAGGACGAAGAGAATGATAATTTCAGGCCCTTTGCAGCTAATGAAGCCTGTTCACCTCTTTGACCTCAAGCTGCCCTTGCTGTGGCCCTCTGTGGCCCGTTAGACGAAGGTTTTCACCTTTGGCAGAGAAGAAAAGGAGGACTCGGAGACAAGCACTGAGTCTGAAGTAAAAAGCGGCTGCCTTGGTGCCAGGCAGTGAGCTGGGCTCCGTCTCCTGCCCACTGCATTCTCCCCCAGCCCAGAGCTGGGAAGTCCTCTCCCAGCTCCGGATGTTACTGAAAGACTCCTACACAGTCCTCATAACGCAGCTCAGATTCGAGTCCCCTAGCCTCAAATATGAATGTCTGCGCCCTTATCACTGTCCCCACCCAGACCCAGGGCTCCAGACCCCAGCCCTCCTCCCTCAGACCCAGGGCTCCAGACCCCAGCCCTCCTCCCTCAGACCCAGGGCTCCAGACCCCAGCCCTCCTCCCTCAGACCCAGGGCTCCAGACCCCAGCCCTCCTCCCTCAGACGCAGGGGTCCAGGCCCAGCCTCCTCCCTCAGACCCAGGGCTCCAGGCCCAGCCTCCTCCCTCAGACCCAGGGCTCCAGGCCCAGACTCCTCCCTCAGACCCAGAGTCCATCCCCAGCCTCCTCCCTCAGTCCCAGCAGCCTGGCCCTCGACAGGCAGCACTTGAGCTTGGGGGGCAGCGAGCCCCGAGTGCCGGTCAGTTACATTTATTTGGTCCCAAGGCCAGCGTCCGTGCGGGTGGGCGGAGGGCGGGTCATGGACGGGAGCCTGGGTCTCTCATTGCTGAGACTGCGGGAGGAAGAGAGGCAGAGGTGGAGATGGGCAGAGCCACAGATGGACCAAGGGACAGGGACCGAGGGGCCGCCCCACCCGCGCGCCTCTCACCTTGTTAAAGAAGTAGATGGAGGCCAGGATGGTGAAAACGGCTATGGCCAGGGTCACATTCTGGGGGTAGGTCAGAGGTCAGGCCCCTTCCCCTCTTCCCTGCCCTCCCGCCCCGCTCTCCGCCCCGCTCCTCACTTCCTGGAAGTTCATGGCCCTGGGTCCTCAGCCACTGGCTCGCTGGCCTCTCGCTCCTTTCCCCGGCCTCTGAGCCAGAGAGGGGAGAGGCCAGCGGAACCGAGAGGGCGTTGTCGGGGAGACCAGAATGGTGGCCACGGCGACCAGGGCAGGGCATTCTAGGTGGAGGGGCCACTGCCACAGGGAGTGGGGGGGGGATGCGCATGGGGGTGTCTGAATTTGGCACCGGGAGCCTTAGAGGCCTTGCCAGGGCGTTGGGCTTTTCCCTGGAGGGTGCTGGGGAGCCATGGGAGAGTTGTGAGTGGGGGAGGCGGATCAGCTCTGGGCATCAGGGATGTCTCGAAGCAGGAGGAGGCTAGAGGCGGGGGGAGCCCAGAGCAGGAGGAAGAAGAGGCAGGAGAGGGTCTGGGTACGCAGGCGCAGGGGGAGGAACCAGGACACTTCTCCGTGTTTCCCGTGGCAGGCTGAACAGTGGCCCCTTGTGGCTATGTGGCTGTACCTAGGGAGAAGGACGTGGCAGATGTGGTTAAGTGAACGATCTCAAGATGAGAAAACGCTCCTGGGTTTATGGGGGGCTGGAAGTGTCACCCCCAGGGTCCGGGTGAGAGGGTGGCAGAGG
>VMDO01006809.1:0-45643 GCA_007922755.1 Pedetes capensis
TAGAATTTTCATGTTTCCATTCAACCTACATATCCCAGACTGTGAAAAATAAATGCTTTGAACATTGCTGGCTCCTCCACTAAACACTTAGTAAAGGGAGTTAGGGAGTGAAAAAAAAAAGTAGAAATTAGGGATAAAGAAAGGAGCAGGGAGAGAGTAGAAGACCAAGAAGTAGGATGGAATGGCTAGTGTTCAGGTCCTCTATGGGGGCCCTGATCAAATTCCATCCAACCAGAAAGGCTGAGAGACCACAGTGTTTACATTTCAGATATTGACAGAGGGGTGATGCCAGAATCTTAACTATTTACAGAGTTTTGGAGATCTGGGGCCTGTGGGAAAACTCCATGGGGTGGGAATATCACACATCTCACCAGTTCCTTCTACAGTCGGGCCCAGAGCCGGGTAATAAACGCAGGTGAGGGCTTATGGGTCAGCAAACAGGCCATGTGAGTGGCATGGAGATTAGTCCTTTGATCAAACTGTTCTGGGATCCCGGATAACCCCCAAAAGGGCGGGAAGGAAGGAAGGAAGTCGGACGTGGTCCCTCTCTGGACACAATGCCCAATGGCTAAGTGGCCTGGGGACCACAACACCAGGCCAGGGAATGAGCTTGACCGGAAGGGGCCTGCATCCCTGGGGGGGAGGGGAGCCCAGCATGCTTCACCTGGCGGGGGAGTGGGGACTGGAAAGATAACCATCATCGCAACGTGGAACCAAACAACATACGGCCGCAGGTCTCCACGGTACCCTGGGGCTCCCGTCCCAGCACCCACATGCACGCCCAGGTGCCCTCACAGGACAGTCTTTGGGGTCAGAGATGGCTTGTCCAGCAGGGCCTGGATGCCAGGATTTGTGTCAGCTCGAACCCCAGGTCTCCTCCCCAGGCCTGGGAAGGTGGGAAAGGCCCGAGGACACAAGGCATCTAGAGGCTCCTGTTGGGGACCTGCTATCCTGTCACTGACCCTAGCTGGGTCAGGAAGTGCTGGGCACGGAGCAAGCAGCTGCCTTAGCCGCCCAGGACAGAGAAGTCATTAAAAGCCACTGATGCCGATTAGAAAGAAAGGAAGAAAAAAAAAAAAATCTCGAGGGAAAACGTTCTCCCAACACAGGACACTGAGGGTCCACAGGCGAAGCTGGTGAGATGTCGCCCACAGCGGCAACCTGAGCCGGGGGCCACCGGACACGGCTGCTGCAGCAGAGCCTTCAACGCCCCCGGCCGGCCTCTAGCCGGGCTTCGGGCTCTAGGCCCGGGCTGCCTCTTCATCGCGGCCGCGCCGATAAATCAGTCAAGCGATTACCGAATGTAAACTCCAGTTACTTAAGTGTCCTCGGAGGAGTAATATTGTCTGTCCTATAAATCCAGACTTTGCTCACGCTTAGCAGGGCTGCCGCCCAGCCCGCTCATCGGTTCAAAAGAGGGCACAAAACCCACAGCGGGCCATCCCTCCGCCCCACACCGCGGCCGCCATCTCCAGGGCCACAGTACCCCAAAAGGCAGGGCGTGGGGCGCGGTGGGAGGGTCTCCCCGCAAGTTCCACGGCGAGGTAGGCCTCACCGACCACGGGAGGCACCGAAGTCGTCCAGCTAGAACCTTCTTTTAGAAGGCCGGGAGCCAACTTCTCCGGCACCCAGCACACCCTACGATGCGTGGGGCGTGGGTGAGGGCGCCGCGTGTGCGAATGCTGTGTGGGTGCAGGCGCAAGGCGAGGGCGCGCTGGCTGTCGCGGGAAGGGGTGCGCGATGGCGCGCGCGCGCGCGCGTACTGCTGCGCCGAGAAGGCACGAGGAGGGGAAGCCGTGGGCTGCGCGGGGCCTGCGGTCTCCTGGGGCCCGAGGGTGCGCAGCGCTCTCTTCGCACCCCGCCTCGCAGGGACCGGGCCCGACCCCACGCGCCCCTCCCACAACTGGTCTCCGCCACTAGGCCACCGCACCGGGCCTGCGCCCCGCGAGGAGGGAGGCGCCGCAAGAGCGACCCCATCCCGGGCCCCCTTCCCCTTTGGCCCTCCCCGACCTCCCGGGGCCGGGCGGGGGAGGGCTGCCGACCGTCCTGGGTGCCTTCCTGCTCCTGCTGCTGCTGCTCCTGCTCCGGGAAGGCGGCGGCGGCGGCGGCGGCTGGAGCGCGTTGCCGGTCCCGGCCGAGGGGCTGCGGACGCGCTGGAAACTCCGCCGGGTGGGCAGCCAGCGCGGGGCCTGTGTGTGCTATCGAATTACTTATTCATAAAAAAAAGGGGGGGGGGAGAGAAAAAAAAGAAGTCACATGTCCGGGTTGTACGTATGCGGAGAGAAGCAGCAGAAGGAGGGGAAATAAAAATGAAGGCGAGGAGGAGACAGAGAAGCAGCGGCGGAAGCGGCGGCGGCGCAGGCGGCGGCGGTGGCGGCGCGGCCGGGGACGGACACCCACCTGTATGAGTGCGCTTGTGGATCTTGAGGTTCTCGGAGCGCGCGAAGACCTTGCCGCAGCCCGGGAACGGGCAGGGGAAGGGCTTCTCTCCGGTGTGCACGCGGATGTGGTTGATGAGCTTGTACTTGGCCTTGAACGGCTTGCCCTCGCGCGGGCAGTCCTCCCAGAAGCAGACGTGGCTGCTCTGCTCTGGGCCGCCCACGTGCTCCACCGTGACGTGGTTCACCAGCTCGTGCATGGTGCCGAAAGTTTTGGAGCAGGGCTTGGCGCCGCCGGCCGGGGGCGGTGGCGGTGGTGGCGGCGGCGGTGGTGGCGGAGGCCCGGCTAGCTCGTCCGGGTCGATCCACTTGCAGATGAGCTCCTGCTTGATTGGCTGCCGCATGTAGCGCAGGAAGGCCCCGGCCGCCCCTGGGAGGTGGGGGTGGTGCTGGTGCGGATGCTGCGCGGGAGCCGGCGGCGGCGCCGGGGGCGGCGCGTGGTGCTGCAGGTGGGGCCCGGGCCCGGCCGCCGCCGCGGCAGCCGCGGCCGCCAGGTTCAGATTTAAGTTCACGGCGCCGTAGCCGTGCAGGGCGGCGGCCGCGGCGGCCGCCACCGCGCCGTAGTGCGCGTCCCCCGCGCGCGCCGCGAAGGGCGGCTCGGCTCGGCCGTACAGCTCGGCCGCCGCCGCCGCCGCGGCCGCCGCCAGCCCCAGCCGCATCTGGCCGTTGAGCGGATGCGGGTGGCCGCCAGGCGCCCCCGGCGAGTCGTGCAGCGAGGGGAACAGGGCCGGGCCGCCGCCGCCGTCCGGGCCCGCGTAGGTGCCGCTGGCCGAGATGAACATGCCGGCCGAGTGGGGAGGCGGGGCCGGGTGCTGGGGGGAGCTGGTGCCGGGCCGCTGCTCCCCTCCGAGCGGGGCCCCGTGCATGGCCGCCGCGGGGGCCGTGGCGGAAAGGTCCCTCCGGAGGACGAAGTCCCTGCTGTGGCCTTTGCCGCTGCTGCCGCCGCCGCCACTGTTGGTGGCGGTGTAGCCTGAGAGGGCAGGAGGAGGCGGGGGACGGGGAGGGGGGGACGGGGAGGGAGGAAGGGGAGGGGCTGGGGGCGGGGGCGCGGAGGGCCGCGCGCCTCTGCTGCCCCCGCCGCCGGGGTAAGTGCCAGCGCCCGGGTGCGCGGCTGCGGCTGCGGCTGCGGGGTGGGCGGGAGCCGCCGGAGCCCCGGGCTGCCCTGGGAGCCCCTCGGAGGGAGGGCTGAGGCCCTGCGCGCTCGCCTGGGCCATGTGCTCGGGTCCGAGCGGAGCGATGGCCTCTCCGGGGTCAGCGCCCAGGTCCCGCGGTTGGAGGTGCGCGGTGGTGGCGCGGAGTTGGGAGTGGGCGGGCGGGCCGGCATGCACCGGGAAGCCTGTCTTATTCTGAAGCGACTGGGCTTGTGCCGTTGCCAAATCCGCTAATCTCAGCGCTGGCGGGTTCCTCTCGCTCAAAGGGGGCTCCATCGTAACCACACAATCAGGCCCACAGACCCTCACTGGGGGGACTTTTTTCCCTCTGCCCGCCTTCAAAAACATGTATATATGAGGCGCTCTTTAACTTCTTTTGTCCTGGCCTCCTAACTCTGCTTATTCCTGTTCCCACTCTGTCCTCCAGCGATTGGCAGAGTGAACACCACATTTGAGCTGCACAGTGGGACCGAGATTTTGGAAATGGCACGGGTGGGATTGGAGGGAACTGCGTGATTGGCGGTTGCTTCGGCTGCCCGATTGGCTCCCGTTCAAGCCCTGGGCCCAGCGGGGTACCGCCCCCGTGCTCTCAGCCGCGTGTGCTTTCACTTCGCGCCCCCTCCTGCCTCGGAGATCTGCGTCCCCGCCTCCCCGGGGATGCCCAAGTTGCACTTGCAGAAAGTTTGCGCTTGGTCTGCGCGCGCGCAGCCCCCTGCGCCGAGTTACCACGCCTCACTGAGAGCGTGCGCTAGCACGCGGTTAGCGTGCACCGGGTGGCGAGGACATGGAGTCCCTTCAAGGGTAAAGGGCATGAAGGCAACCCCTAATCTCAAAGAAAACCTTCCCCTCACCCAAACACTTTCTACTTCCTCTCCTGGAAGATCCCTGGACTGCTATTTGAGGAAAGAGGGTGAACATCCTGGCGTCGAACCTGTAGTGGTGATGCCAGAAACTTATTTGGACATCCAGTCTTCCTAGCACCTACGTAGGGCACAGACAGGAGACGGAATGAGGAAGATCATTAAAGTCTATTGGTTGCAAAAGAATTTGAGTGATTTGGCTCTGCAAAACAGTCAGTGAAGTCAACCTTTTCCCCCAAAGGAACCATTTTACTTCGACTTTTTAGCTCATGGAGTCCCTTTCAACATGGTTCAAAGGAGTTGGCTCGAAGTGTAATCTTACTACTCATCGGTTCTAGATCTGCCACTTCCAATTACATCTACTGGAGGGGTGGGGCGGCAGGAATATCGGGCAGCCAGGCTGACTTTTTGCCATTCGGAGAGAGAGTGGCAGAGCAGGCCAAACGGACTGGCGACTCTCCAGAAGGAAGCTGCTAAATAAGCCACGTCTTTTAAGCGGAATTTCTCCTTCTTGCCCAGAACGCACTACCTATATGTGCTTCGGTTTCTTTGAAAGGACCCCAAGTTAGAACAGATCCTATAAAATGTCTTAAAATCAAGAAATGTCTTGGTTATATATTTACTAAAGAATAACATTTTACTTTCTACTATTTTCTAGTCAACTGGGAAGTCTTTCTTGAAAACCATAAAAACTCAGGTTTTTGTTCTTTTGTTTTTTGTTTTGTTGTCATTGTTGTTTTGCTTTTGGTTTGACTTTTTTTTTTTTTAAGCGAACCTGATCCTTTTCCATTGGTTTGCTACCAAGTCAGGGTTTTTTTGTTGTTGTTTTGTTTTGTTTTGTTTTTTATAAATAGGTCTCTGCATCACTTTTGGGGAGGCAGAGAAATATGAGACCCCCCCATATGACTTTTACTGTTCAAAAGTGTCATTTTGGTTTTTAAGAAGAAAACATTTACATTTTTGTGATGTTCCAAATATCGATTTAAATTTTTTATTTGCTTCCCTCCAGAAAATTATTTGTAAAAATTATTTGTAAAACATCGATAATGAGTAGAATGTGATCGCTCACCCCTTTGGGGGATACAATAAAACATGTTCTCAGCTTAATTTGTTTGCAGTACAAGTAAAAGTAGACCACACAAAGCCATCATCAGGTAATAGTACCAGGAAGAAATAAGAAATATTTTCAAAAGAGTTGATTTGCTAGCATTGTTGGCATTGGTGTGAACAATGCTTTGGGAAGAGCTTCCCTATGAAACTTGGGAATATAATTTCCCTTGTAAGAGTGACAAGCAAACAAAGATAATAATGCTATCAAATTTCAAATGAGCTTTTGCTTTAAGCTCATAAGATGTTCAAATGTAGAAAAGTTTTAAAAGGCACGAGTGGAAACAATGAAAAAAATTAATAAGTAGCAGTAACAAAATCTATATCTGTATTTGGACTCTTAATGTTGTTTCAATGTTGTTTAGCAATTTTATTTGAATGACTTAAAACATCTCAAGCCAACCACAAAAAGGTTGATGAAGAACTGTGCCATCTCTATGGATGGCTTATAAAGGAAGCGTCATATTGGGAATTATCACCGTCTTGCGTCCTCTCAAAACATTTCAAATGAGTTTCCTTTATTTGAATTTCTTGGCAATGGGCGTCCATGTTTGCAGTAATGGCAGCTTTTTAGTTCAGTCCTGTAGGTTATAAGCAAAAACAAAACAAAAAAAAGGAGTGAATAAAGAAGGAAGAAAATAAATACAACCTTGCCTGTAATATAGACTGTTGAGCATTTTTATTGTGCCATAAAATAGGTACCTCCACCCCCTTCAAAATAGGTTTTCGTCAAAATTATAACTGCTTTGTTTTATTGAATTGATGAAATTTAATGGTTTAATGGGTGGAGGCATGAAGGAAAGGCTGTAAAAATGTGAATAATGCTGCAGCAGAGCCGTGAGGAATCTGGAACCCGCCTCCTTGTACAACTCTTGTTAAACACAGCATGATATGTATCTGTCATCGATTTAATATGTCTTAATTCAAATATAACTCCCTGATCAATTTCTTTTTATGGAAGCCTTAAAAAAAGAAAAGACTTTCTTAGGAAATAACAGGGAATTGGGTAGCAACTGGAAAGGGGGATATTTACAAAGTGAGTTTAATGAATATTTGCAAATTTATGACCAAACCCAGACCCTAAAAAGATAATTGACTCAGGTAAATCGACTTGAGATGCTAATTCTTAAAAGAAAAGACTAGGAGCAAAATTTCAATCAACACCAATAAGGCGCCAATAAAGCTCCTGCCAATTAAACCTGAGAATAGGCCTAGCTACATGGTCATCAGGAAGGCTCGCAGTGGATTTCCGGGATTGCCTTTCTTTATAAAAGAGCTTTTTATTTTGTAGACGCGCTTTTTTGTTATTGTGATGACCTGCCTGACCCCAGGTGCGCTGTTGCTTTTTCAAGCTTTTTGGGAGCCAAATCAAACCCCCTTAAATCCCGAGTTTCTAAGGACCCAATAATTGTGTCACACTTCCTAAATAAACACCAATAATTTCCAGGGCGTTGAAGAAAATAATGTACTGGTTTTAAAAAAGCTGGAGACCATAGACATAGTTATGCCAATTCCTCATTGTAGGCTTAGCCTCATCCTTAGGCGGTGGTGTTGGTCCTCTGGACCGGTTCCCAAAACTTACGCCCTTGTCTGCACTTTGCTGCTGCAGAGGTGCTTGTGTGGCAGAGATGGAGCGGGAGCCACGGAAATGCCCTTTCGAGAGTCAACAGGGGCTTAGTGGCCGTCGATTTCCGGACCTCTCCGTTGCACCCGAACCCCAACCTCCTTCCAGCCCCAAACAAAGGCGCAGGGAGGCTGGGGAGGTGGGAGGCAGCGTAAACTCCCAGCTGGCCAGAATTAGCTGCCCAGAGGCCACAGACCCGGGTCTATGGGGAGGCTCTGGCGGGCGCCAACGGCTTCCCTGAGCTGGGAGGGAGGGAGGGCTGCGTCTCCCCAGCTCCTCGGAGCCCTCTGCTCCTCGTGAACACAGCCAAGTGTCCCGCGATGGGTGTGGGCAATTAATACCCTCTAAGAGAAGTGAATTGGACATTTCCTGGCTTTTGAGCCTCTGTGTGCTGGCTTCTCCGGGCGGCGGGATGGGGGTGGGGGGCAAGAGGGGCACTTGAGGGCGATGGGATGGGACAAGAAAGGAGCTGGGGGACCCACTGGGCAGCCCTTGATTGCCCATGCAATTGTTTTACGACTCACTGGCCCCGCGTGGTCTTCAAGAGGGCGGCCTCCTTGCACAGGGGCTGGTGCCGCGCGGGCTTGGACAGGGTGGTGCCATTTGGACCGTGCCAGGTGCGGATTCAAGGGCGAACCGGGCGCGCCAGGCTCCTGGAGTTATCTCAGGACCCAGAGTGCCAATGGGTGCTTAACGCGAACGGGGTGGGGACGGCTGGCAGCCCCTGGGGAGGTGCGGATGGTCCACCCAGGTCTCTCTACAAGCCGGGACCAGACGGGCAGAGGGGCTGGCAAGGCTGCGTTTGAGCGAAGCTTTGTTAGGGCTGCAAGGGATGGGGACCTCGGGTTCAAGGGCTTTTCCCAAATCAGGTTCGCCAATCTTCTAGGCAACCAGGTCTGGAGCCGCCTCTCCCGGCCCCGCCCGCCCCGTCCGCTCAGGGCAGGGACCAGATTCCCCACCCCCAGCCCTGGCCACTGGAGATCTGGCTCGCGTGAGGGCTGCTGCTGGGCCCAGAGGCCTTGGTCCTCCGAGTCTCCCTGAAATTTGCAGCCCTCTGAGCGCTTCTCCGAGGACCCACCTCACTTTCCCTCCCTCCTCAGCTGCTGCAGACTCCTCAAGCTCCCCGGATGTGTGCGAGGCTGAGAACGTCCAAAAATGTACTTTTTGCCGAAGTTCATTTTCTCCGTCACACGTGCAAGGACACGGGAGGACATGAAGGCAGAAGTCACAGCTGTGTTGCTGAGATACTGAATTCCTTGGGGTTTTGTTTTGTTATCCACATCGTTGGGATAGTCAAGAACCGGACCCATCCTATGTCCACTTGACCTCTGTGGGTAAAAGCTGTTGAAAAATTATCACTCAACCTCCCCACTGCTAAAGAATAAGTCTAGTAAAATCAGCCAGTGGTCAAATACTCCTACCATTCACTTCTCAATCATTTCTACCCTCAGAGATAACAGGTTATTGGAGAGAGGCCTTTGGCCTACATTTGAACATTTAGGATTGGGAATTTCTCAAGAACACATTTTTTTGTGTTCTAAAGTATGTTCAGAAGGTCAGAACAAGAACCACAAAACTAATTTTTATTTATAGTGGCCCCAAGATGTGTTTCTCCTCCTCTTCATCCCTTACTCTTTAGGGTGTCTTGGATGGGAGATAAAGGGGGAGCAAGCAGAAGTGTCACAGGTTTTTAAATTTCAAATTTTGGGGCCAGTCCCCCCCACTCGACACCTCTTTCAATATCTCTTCTTCAATATTTGAAGAAGCTGTTGAGATAGATCAAATAGTGACACGTTGATGGATTTACTTGTGTAAGCAATATGGTTGACATATGGCATTGTTATTTATGAATGACAGCATAAATTGTATTACAAAGTCTATTGGAATAATACTGCAGTTTATTGGAAAGCTGCTCGCCTGTCATTGGTATTCAGCCTCCCTGGATGTAGTGTGCCTGGAAGCCCAAAGGGTAACGGTCCTCAGAATAATTAAACACATTCATGTAAGGTAATGTCTTATTTTTGCCTTTTTTTTTTTTTTTTTGGTTTGTTTGGTTTTATTTTAGAGTTATGGAAACACTCCTATCAGGAAAGAGAAGTAAAGACAATTTCTTCTTCCTTTTGCTAAACCACAACCACTGTCACTAATATAAGGATGAAGGCAGTGGTAACTGATGGCTTCTTTTTTTTTTTCCAAATCTCTTTTGACAAACACAAAAATAATTGCATCCTTAACCCATCAGTAACCTGCTGGTGAGTACATATTTTATATTGAGATTTTTTTTATAAGCATAACTACAGCACAGTGAATTTTAACTGTAGGAAGAAAAGAAGTTCTTTTGGCAGTGGAGAGGGCCCTATTTAAAAATGGTATTTAAAAGTTACAACATTGGCTGAGATTTTCACAATTTCCTCTTCTTTTACATTACAGTTCTCTTAAATTCTGACAAAGAACTTTTGTTCTAGGTGGGGTTTTTTTGGGGGGCGGCTCTTCTACTACACACGTGGTCCTTCATGAGTCAGGGGTCACCCAATCCAGCAGTGGCTGAGACCTTGAATCAAAAGTGACCTGTGACTTAAAATCCTGTTGACAATCTTGTTTATGAGTCTATGATATAGATGATGGTGCTAGAATTCCAGAAAATCCTCCTTTTTTTTTTTTTTTGGTCCAGGATTTACAATGTATTCCACATTGTTTCTCCCAGCTCCTGTCCCCATTTTTACCCTTTTCCTTAAGAGGGAAATTAAAAGTTTGAATGTTATCCTGACGAAGTGCTTCTGCTTTTTGCTAACAGCTTGGTTGGTTGGTTTTTGGCTTCCCCTTCCCAGCTACGTATACCTATGTGTCTGAGAATGTGGTCGAGGGTACACACACCATATTTTTATGTTATATGTACACACAATGCACATCACATTACAAAAGATCTCAGACAACACCGTTCACAGAGGCCCACAAACCAAAAGGTGTTCAGTTGATGAGTGCTCAGCTGTTTGTTGGGCTCTCCCATTTTTAGAATATACCACGAATTCCGGGTCGGGCTTTGATTCCCTCTGCTTGCGAAGAAATGAACGGTGGCCCGCGTGCCCAAAGGCGGGGATCCTCCCCAACATCAGACTCAGGTTCTGCTGGGCAGGCTCTAAAGATTTCCAAAGAACAAGTTTGGGAAATTTACAAGGAGGGAACACGTTTGCTGGATGGAGACAGTCGTGGGTGTGGAGGGTCTGACAGTGCTGCGGACCGGCCCTTCCAGAAACCTGTTGAAATTCACTCGCGCAGTGCATAACGCAGTTTGCCCCCCGCCCCCCTTTTTTCTTCAGCCAAGGAACCTGAGTCTTTTGAGGCAGTGACTCTGCAAGCCTTTGCATTTTTTCCTTGTTCCTTCTCGCTCTTCCCTCTTCTTCCTTAAAAAAAAAAAAAATACTGTCAAGAAGGAAAGAGGTTTTGTGGTTTGCAGAGAAATAAAGCACTTCTGAGAGGGGACAGAGACGTGACTTTGAACTTGGCTCAGCTCCTCTGTGTCCTGCAGAGAAAGCAGAACTGGAGCCGGGAAAGAATACCCAGGAGGGCCTAGCCTGCGGGGTCTCCGGCGGGAATTAAGGCGTCTGCCCCACTGCCCGGCAGCGCGCGGCCCCGGGAACCCAGCGCGAGCAAGCGCCCAGCCGCGCCATCCCGAAATGCGGGCGCAGCAAAGGAGGAATCAAAGCACAAGGAGAGAATAGGTCAAAAAGGAGAGGGAGGGAGGAGTGGGGAGGGGTGAGAAAGTGGGAAAGCAGGAAAACTTGGAAGTCTGAGGGCTTGAAAGGAGGAAGGGAAGTGAGGTCTTTGCATGTGCAAGACTGCTGTTCTGCCAAGCGATCTTTAGGAGAATATTTTTTGGAAATATTTTTGGAGCAAGCCATTCCCGGTACTCCCCCCCACACACACCACCAATATAAAATGATGAATAAAGTATGCAAGTGTGAAAAATTGTGAGTTGGTCAATTTTAACTGTATTCAAGGTAACAGAGCAGCCTTTCTGCCTGGAGATTTTTCTCCCCGCCCCCCACTTTCTCTCTCCAGACTAGGGGGCCAGCTTGGCAACTGCCCTCCACCCATTTTAGACAAGAAATACCAGTGTGGAAAGAGGACCGTTTCCTCCTTCCACGGAACGCGAAAATTTCCCGCTTCCTGGCAGATCCGTTTGCTTTGAGCCAGATGCCATAGTCTCTCTCTTTCTTACCACCCCCAGCCCCAAAAGCAGGGAAAGGAGGACACCGAGGGAGGGCATGGGGCCTCTTGTGGAAGGGGCTTCGGTCTCCTCCAGCATTGAGCGAGAAGCGCTTAGGCTGGGAAAGGGTCGCCCGAGCCTGAACGGGAGAGCCGGGTTTTTGCCAGCCAGAGTGAGCTGGAGGCTTCTTCCCGCGTTTTTGCTGATATCATTCCAACATAGAAATCTGCAGTGCGTGTTGATTATACGGTCTTGAATTTAATTTCAACTCCCAGATACTAAAAAAAAAAAAAAAAAAAAAAAGTATTTCTCCAGCCCAGACAGGCGAAGAACGACGTTGGCCTCAGGCCGACCCTTCACACCTCTGCAGCCTCCAGGACCGCTGTTCCCTCTCGAGTTACCTCGAGAGCGGGACCTCCGAGTGATGGGACAAGAAATGGTCCGCAATGGTCAACCTGGGGGGTCAGGGTGCAGCGGGAGCCACCAGGGTGCAGCTTTGCGGGGGGACCACCGTCCGAGGGGGCAGCCTCTGCTCCCAGACAGACATTCGCCTTCTATAAGGTTTAAACCCGAAGAATCTGGCAGCTTCATTTCCCGAGGCCCTGAGTCTGACCCGCAGCCAGACACTGGCCTGAGCCTCGCCTGGCTGCAGGCGTCCTGCCTCCCAGCCCACGGTGGCGAAGCCTGCAGCTACTGGGCATCCACCCCGAGGGAGACACTGTCTTTAAACGACTTCCAAACACCCCCTCCCTCGCGGGGGGCCGCTGCCCGGTGTTTACTGCTGTAATCGGAGCAGGACGCGAGCAGCGGGGGGAGCTAAGCGCTCCCAGGAGCAGGTGGGGACCACCGCCCGGGCTGGGGGCGGCGTCTGGGTGAGCGTCCCGGAGCGAAGGGGTGCCTGGGCTTTACTACGCCCACCGTCCTTCACCTGTGTTTTCAAAACCACAAAGCAAGTTCACCACGGTGGGGCGGGGTGGGGGAGTCAGGAGCGTGCCGGCCCTGCGGGAGGCCGGCCCCCAGGCTGCTTCCCGGGGGGCTCCGGGCCTCCGACATTCCCGAGCGCAGAGCCTCCCGCGCGCGCGGGGCACGGCTGCCAGCCACGTCTCCAACGGCCCGGGGGGCCCCGGCCCCGGGTCTCTGGGGTTTTCGGGGTCTCCGGGAGTGGTGCGCGGAGGCCCGGGGAGTCGGTGGTTTCCGCGGAGAACGGGATCGCAGGGCGCCGTCGCGCCTCGGGCCAGGGCCGGGCCGAAGCCTACGAGCGGCCTCGGCCTGGGCCAGCGCAGCGCCTGCACCCGGGCTCCTGGGAGCCCCGGCCGGGGCGCGGAGTCACAGCCTGGCAGGCCCGGCCCGCGGACACAGTCGGCGCCTGCAGGGCCTGCTCGGAACTCCCGGGGAGCGGGGGAGGCGGGCGGCGGGGCCGGGCGCGGGGCGGGGGCGCGGGATTGACGAGGCTGCGGTAGCCAATAGTGGCGCCAGGAGGGCGGGCGGGGCAGGAGCCGCAGTTAAAGGGGCGGCGTGACCGAGAGACCCGGCCTGGAGCGGGCGGGAGGGAGGCCGGGGCGGGAGGACTTGGGGGCGCGGGGGAAGGGAGAGGAAAAGGAAGAGACAAAAAATAAATAAATGAATAAATGAGCCAACAAACAAATAAATAAAGGCTGCCGCGCCGATGGCAGCGCCCACCGAAATAAAAAGAGGCGGTGGCGAATGCAAACAAGAGGGGAACCCGCTTTGGCCTCCTCGCTCTCGTTCAGGCCGCGGACTTCTCCCTGTCCTGGGGGGCGCGGCCGCCCGCTCCCCGGCTAGCGCCCAGTCCGACTGGCCGGAGGAAGGGGGCTAGCGAGAGATCACTTTTTTATTGTTGTTATTGTTTTTCGGCCCAGCCTTCCCCTCCTCCCCTCCCCCTCCTTGCCTTCTCCCCTCCCACAGTCCCCTTCCCCCCTCCTTCCCCGCCTCCTCCTCCCGCACAACTTAAAGAAAGAGGGAGCAGCGCGGCTGTTTCCTTCATCTGGGGGAATTCGTGGGCACCGCAAGTTTACTACTCCAGGCGCAGCCAATGCCAAGCACGGAGGACGAGGAGTGCTAAACACCGCGGCCGCTGCGCCGAACAATACCCGCAGCGCGCAGGGCGGTGCGAGAAGGGCCTAGGGGGAGGGAGCGGCCTGCGGACTGCGCGCCTGGCCTCTGCCCGCTTTCCCAGCGCCCCCGCCGAGGTCAGGTGGAGCGGCGGGTACGCCGGGCTCGGGCGCCAGCACCGGGAGCGGAGCTCGCCTCGGCCCTCGCCTCGGCCGCCCGCCCGCCCGGCCTGTGCGTGGCTGCCGCCCTCGGACGCCGTGGCCCTGCAGCTGCCGTGATTTCATTCTGCGGGCGCCACTCGGCGCGGCCGGGTCCGGGGTCCGTGGGGCGAGCGAGCGAGCGATTGAGTGAGTGCGTGCGCGCGCGGGTGCGCGCAGGGGTGGGGGCCGCGGCACCGCTCTCGCCCCCGGGCAGCCCCCCTCTCCGCTCTGCTCCCCACACCTCCTTCCCGCTCCCTCCTCCCGCCCGCCCTCCCCTGCCCTGCCTGCCCGCCCCCGCCGCAGCTCCTTTAATACACTTTGGTTCTCCGCCTGGCTTTGGACTCTTCTCCTCCTCCACCGCCTCCTCCTCCCGCGCCTCCTCCTCCGCCGCCGCCGCCTCCTCCTCTTCCTCTCTGCGCCTTCGCTCGGTGCCCGGCCGCCCCAGGCAGATCCAGGCGGCGGCGGAGGCGGCGGACGCAGGAGCGCGGCTCCCGGGGCTGAAGCCTCCACTTCCAGCGCCGCGCGCGCCCGTAGCCCGGCGGCCGCCGGAAGCCCCTCACGGATCGGGAGAGGGAGCAGAGGCGGCGCGGAAGCGCGGGGCTCGCCGGGGCGGGCGGGCGCGCTGGCCATGCTTCTGGACGCGGGGCCGCAGTTCCCCGCCATCGGGGTGGGCAGCTTTGCGCGCCATCATCACCATTCGGCCGCCGCCGCCGCGGCCGCAGCGGCCGAGATGCAGGACCGCGAGCTGAGCCTGGCTGCAGCGCAGAACGGCTTCGTGGACTCGGCCGCCGCGCACATGGGCGCCTTCAAGCTCAACCCGGGCGCTCACGAGCTGTCCCCTGGCCAGAGCTCGGCGTTCACGTCGCAGGGCCCCGGCGCCTACCCGGGCTCTGCCGCCGCCGCCGCCGCGGCCGCCGCTCTCGGGCCCCACGCCGCGCACGTTGGCTCCTACTCCGGGCCGCCCTTTAACTCCACCCGGGACTTCCTGTTCCGCAGCCGCGGCTTCGGGGACTCGGCGCCCGGCGGCGGGCAGCACGGTCTCTTCGGTCCGGGCGCCGGCGGCCTTCACCACGCGCACTCGGACGCGCAGGGCCACCTCCTCTTCCCCGGGCTCCCGGAGCAGCACGGGCCGCACGGCTCGCAGAATGTGCTCAACGGGCAGATGCGCCTCGGGCTGCCGGGCGAGGTGTTCGGGCGCTCGGAGCAGTACCGCCAGGTGGCCAGCCCGCGGACCGATCCCTACTCGGCGGCGCAACTCCACAACCAGTACGGCCCCATGAATATGAACATGGGCATGAACATGGCAGCGGCCGCGGCCCACCACCACCACCACCATCACCACCCAGGTGCCTTTTTCCGCTACATGCGGCAGCAGTGCATCAAGCAGGAGCTCATCTGCAAGTGGATCGACCCGGAGCAGCTGAGCAACCCCAAGAAGAGCTGCAACAAAACTTTCAGCACCATGCACGAGCTGGTGACCCACGTCTCGGTGGAGCACGTGGGCGGCCCCGAGCAGAGCAACCACGTCTGCTTCTGGGAGGAGTGTCCGCGCGAGGGCAAGCCCTTCAAGGCCAAATACAAACTGGTCAACCACATCCGCGTGCACACGGGCGAGAAACCCTTCCCCTGCCCGTTTCCGGGCTGCGGCAAGGTCTTCGCGCGCTCGGAGAACCTCAAGATCCACAAAAGAACCCACACAGGTAACTAAGGGCAGGGGCAGGGGCGAGGCCCTGGGGGGAGAGACGCACAAGCCGAGGACATGTGTATGCGTGCGTGTGTGTGCCGAGGCCGGGTGCCAGCCCTGGCCCTGGGATGGAACATGTTTTTGTGTTTGCACGAGAGCCAGCGGCTTGTTTTTGTTGGAGAGCGAAAGTATTATTGGGCTGGGTTTTTCCATGTGCGGAAAGTGTGTTTTTAAATCATCAGCGTAACATCAATTATGTGCTCGGTGCGATGCAATTGCTTCGTTCTTGAGCCCGGGTTAATGACTTGCGTTCGGAGTAGAACACAAAATAAAATCGCTCGCTACCTCGGTGCCTGGGAAGCGAGCCTAGCGAGGATTTTCCCAGCTTGTCTGAATCTGCTTTTCTGCACCGAGTGTGTGTGTGTGTGTCTGAGCGGCTTGTGTGTTTTCCCACCTCTTACTCGGGGTCCAAACGCCCTTCGCGGGACTGTTTCCCATTAAATGAGTTTGGTGTGAGCTGAGGCTGTAAAGCATCTCATTTTAAAAGTGTTTTTAAAGCCCGTCTCCGGGTAGGTCGCCAGGGCTTTGCGGTGGTTTCGCAGCAGTTTGTGAAATTCTCTAATGGGCACCAGAGGGTTTGTGATTCCAAACTTGGACCCACAACCCGGTCAGCCAGAGCCCCAGGCGGCGCGGCCCCGCGGGGGGATCGCGTGAGAAGAGAGAGCCGCAAAAGAACGTGCCGCCCGCCTCATAGATTATTCATCTATGACCAGGTCTCAGCCAAAATCGTGCCAGACGATTTCCTAAAAGAAAGCCAAATGTTTTAGCAACTTACCCCGTCAATATTTACTCCGGAGTGGGGATGCGCCAGCGGCCTATTGTTCTCTTTTGGGAAGGGAGGGAGCCGAGGTGCGAGACAAGCTTTTAACAAGGTTTAAAATATGAGAAATTTATTTGCATGAAATGCTTGCTTTCGAGTCCTGTGTCTGAGCCTGAGCGGATGTCTTTAAAAAGCAATTTAGGTGCTAATGGAATTTAACGTTAAACGGTCCCCTTTCCAAGTGGAAGGACGCTGGAGTTCTCACACCTCTAAATGACTCCAAGCATTTGGAATCCTGGCAACAGGATGCAGGGACCGGCTAAAAATTAAGAGATTTTGAAAGGTTTTCCTGACTCCAACCCCGACCCCTCAGCCTGTGCCTCCAGCTGCCTTATCTCTAACCTTTACCTTATTTTCTAACTCGTTTTTAAAAGACTGGAGGTTACAGTAGAATTTTTGGTTAATTCCATTTGCAGAATGTTGGATGGAAAATACTGGCTCAGTTACTATCCACAGCCTGGCCCCCAAAACAACACACAACTCCAAATGGAATTGAGTACTGGCCCCAAAGAGAAACCGACAGTAGCTCAGCAGCCTGTGTGATTTCGATAATGCCCCAAATATTTTGTCATAACAACAGCTTTCCCGTGGCCAGACCAGCTTAGAAGCTGAGAATCCAAGCAGCGTGGCAGGAAGGCGGACAGGGCCAGGAACTACCGCAGACTGGTTAGACATTTCCCGAGAGAGGCCTCGTTTCGAAAGAGGCCGGATTAGGAAACCAGGGACCAGGTCTCTTAGTTTGAAAGGGGGGTACATTTCATCTTGCGTCTCCCCTAAGGGGGATCGGGCCTGTTTCAGGAAACTTGGCCCCTGCTCCCCGCCTGGCTGAGGGGTTCGCGGGCCCCGGGGCGGCCGCAGCCAGCGCCTGTGTTTGCTTCCCGCAGGAGAGAAGCCTTTCCAGTGCGAGTTCGAGGGCTGCGACCGGCGCTTCGCCAACAGCAGCGACCGGAAGAAGCACATGCACGTGCACACCTCCGATAAGCCCTATCTCTGCAAGATGTGCGACAAGTCCTACACGCACCCCAGCTCGCTGAGGAAGCACATGAAGGTACCAGCGGGGCAGCCGGGGCGGCGCGGCGCGCTCCTGGGGTGCTGCCCCCTCCGGGGCCCCGGCCTCACAGCAACTGCACTCACGCCCAGCCCCCTCTGGCCTCCCCTCCCGGCTTTTGTCTTCCAGGTCCATGAGGCCTCCCCGCAGGGCTCCGAGTCCTCCCCGGCCGCCAGCTCGGGCTACGAGTCGTCCACGCCCCCGGGGCTGGTGTCCCCCAGCGCCGAGCCCCAGAGCAGCACCAACCTGTCCCCGGCGGCGGCTGCGGCAGCGGCGGCGGCGGCGGCGGCGGCGGCAGCGGTGTCCGCCGTGCACCGGGGCGGAGGCTCCGGCGGCGCGGGCTCTGGAGGTGGCTCCGGCGGCGGAGGGGGCGGCGGCGGCGGCGGGGCGGGCGGCGGGGGCGGCGGCAGCTCTGGCGGGGGCAGCGGGACCGCTGGAGGCCACAGCAGCCTCTCCTCCAACTTCAATGAATGGTACGTGTGAAGGGCCGGGGACCCCCTCTCCTCTCCCTGTCCCCACCTCCGCGCAGCAGCAGCCCTCCCCGCAGCGTGCGCCCAGGGCACCTTGTGATCGCGTTGTTAAAATTAGGAATCTGATTTTTATGATGATGAACATGATTTTACCAGCAGAAGGATTTTTAAAAGTTTTTTTTTTTTTTTTAGAAAAAAAAATTGAAAAAAAAATCTAGGCATGAAAAGCAAAAATATCCCTCTGGAGTCTCAAGCTGAAAATATAAAAAACTTAAAAAATAAAAATAAAAACCCATGAAAATACTGAACCAAACCTCCCCCCCAACCCCCATGCTCACGCGCCTTCCCAAGCTCTTCCCAGTCTTACGACAAATTGTACATAGCACACTCCTTTCTCCGAGGTGATTTTAATGGCTTCTTGGTGTATAGAAGTTTGTCCATTTGTAAACTCTGGATTGCGTTCCTTCCTGCCTTTCTTCCCTTCCTTTCCCCAGTGATGAGCCTTTTCTGTTCTCTTTTTAGTTTACCTGGTTTCTTTTTTAAGTAATGTGGAAGAAAATGGTTTATTTTGTACTGTGGTATTGAATTGAATATTGTGTTCCTTTTTATGAGGCAACTTGATTGTAAACTTCATGCAACTATAGACTGGAAAAAAAAAAAAAAGCCGTGCCAAAGTCTCCCTTCTGTTTCTTCAGCATACCGACCCATAGCACACGTACACACCACCGCCACCAACGCTTGTGAATGTATTTTTCTGTTAGCTGGGTTTACACGTGATGTTTTAGTGCTTTTGCAAGTTCAATTTGTTAGTTCCTGTATGAAAGATTGTGGGGGAAAAATAAACGTCGTGCCGTTAGCTTTTTCCGTAATAACACCCTTCCTTTTCTGTAAATACCCGTTACCATATTTATCCATTTGTAATTAAATTATGGTATTAACTTGCTACAGAGGAAACAATATTTATAAAGAATGTTTCTTAACTATAAATATGTACAATTGTGGGCATAAACTGTTTCAGATTTTTTATTTGAAGGTTTTAAGTGGTTTGATCATTTCTTGTGATATGTTTTGAGAGTAATGCATACAGAAATATAATAAAATGTGTTGAAACTGCATGAACATACTATCTTCTTTTTCTAGCAAAGTTATTAAAGATAAGTGGGAAGGAGGCAGCTTGAGGATAGACATGTTATAGATCAGGGTGCCAGAATGTATGGGAAGCGCCACCGTGCATTCTGGGGAAGAAAGTGTATGTATGCATGAAAACAAGGCCAAAATGCCCCTTTGGCAGAAAGTCTCAAAATTATTTTCTACATCCCTTTGTTTAGCAGCTGAGAATGAATTAAATTTTTGGAAAGCCCCTGTGTGGAATGGTGGCAGGAACCTTCAGAGTTTCTAATGGCTCCATTATCTGAGGGAATGCCTTTCTTTCTTTCAGCTATTTGGACTGGATTTAAGAGCACTAAACATTTCCTTATTCTTTGTTTTCCCCCTTCCCTGCCCCCTTCCTCTCCCTCCCTCTGAAAAGCTGAGGTACAGTTATTTTTAATTGCACGTTTAAAACTGAGCTGAGTACTTTGTTTTTGAACTTGGCCCAATGATTATAGTTTAAAAGGGCCCGTTTCTACCAGAAGTTTTTTTTTTTTTCTTCAGATGTTAGCACAGAGCTTATTCAAGAAATCCACCTTACCTTAAGAAAATAATTTTAAAAAAAATTTTAAACAGCTCTGCACCCAAAATCAGGATATTTAAGAGAAAGTAAAATGGAAGAGTTTTATTTTTTTCTTGAAAAGAATAGACAGGGAAGCAACGACTCCTTGGCCCCAAGCGAAAGGCAACCTCTGCCAAGAATTCAGTAAAATCAAATAAAATAAGATATAAAGGCTGAAGTTGCCAGGTGGAAGCAAGTGAGCTGCAGCACCAGCCGTCAGCTTTTCTGGAACATTTGCAGCTCTGCTCCCCTCCCCCAGCAGGAGTTGATCAGAGTTTTCTGACAAGACGCTCTGAGGAAGAACGCAAAAATTTTATTAACCAAGGGGTGGGGATGGGGAAAGTCATTTTTTGACTCCATGAACCATCAAGACCTGTTCCTTTCCCATTCCCTGGGTGTCCCTGTAGCTCGGAGAGACTCTGGGCGTCACAGAGCGACTCCCCCAGCGGTGGAAAGACCGATGCATCTGCTGCAGCAACCCCTCGGTAGACTCGCCCAGCGCCGGCCCAGGCTGCGCCCGCCGAGACGCACAGCACGGGGGGCCGCGGTGGTGCCCGCTGCTTTCTTCCTCCCCTCGGGCCCTCTGCGGAGCCTCTGGGCCAGGCAGGGAAGGCGCTTGGAGAGAGGACGGCAGCGCTGCCTGTTCAATTCCGAGGGAAGCCCTCCGTCCAGCCTGGAGTGTGCGAGCCGGTGAGACCCACAGGGTGACAAAAGCCAGGCTCGCCCTCTCCGGTGGCCCTGCGAGCTGCCTGAGCGCCAGCTCCAGAAGCCATCAGCCCTCTATTAAAATCAAATTTATAACCCCTAATAATATTAAGTAAAATTATTAAAATAATTGGCGTATGTTTCTGACCCTCGGGCGAGTTCATTGAACACATAAGCCGGGAAGAAAATCGTTTAGGGTTTTCCAAAGCCCCTCAGCCCTGGGGGGAGGCGAAGGCGTCAGATTAAATATTCATCACAACTTGGGCAGGAATGAAAGGGTCTTTTCCAAATGTTTTCCGCTTTCGCATTTGGGGGGTGGGAAATGTCGGTTTCGAGACACCTCCCAGATGTAAGAAGGGTGGAATTGGGCTGAGGCTGGGGGAGGGGGGTTGGCGTCCTGTGGAGGCCTTGGGGCCGATCTTCGCGTCTGAGGGCAGAGGGAAGAGGGACCGTTCTCGGTGATGATTCCCTCGCCCTCCAGGTCTGCGGAGAGCCACCGAGGTCCCTTTAAGTCGGGGGTAGTGATTCTAGTTTTCAGCGGGAAAATAAGGTGGGAAGGGGCGGGAAGAGGAAGATCAGAGCCCAGGCCACCCCCGGAGGTGTGGAGCGCGTGGGGACAGCGTCCCTGCAAAATGGCTCCCAGCCCCTTGGCCCTGGCGTCCCAGGGCTTTGTCCAGCGAGATCGCCGTGGCCCGCTCTCCTTCCTCCGCCCTTCTCTCCTGCCCTTCACAGCTCGAGGCCTGGATGAGGGGAGGGAGAGAGAACAAAAGTGCTGAGCGCGTGGAAGATGTCAGGACGGCTCCACCTGGACGCGAGCGGGGCCTGGTGGTCCAGGAGGCTGCGCGGCCATCGGCGCCTGGGCCTGGGCCCTGGGCCTGGGCGCAGCGGTGAGCGGGGTGCGGCGTCCCCTCCTTGGCCCTCGCCCCTACTCCAGAGCGACCTGCGTGCTGACTTCCCTTGCCTTGACTCCAGAGCCACAAAACGGAAGCCAGTGCCTCGCGTCCCTTGGGGACCCCAGAGCTGTGCTGAGGTTCGCTGCCCGCAGGGAGGCCCGGCTGTCGCGGCTAGGGGACAGCTTCTGCCCGCCACTGCCGTCACCTTGACCTTCAGGGCGCACAAGCCCTCCCGCCTCGCGCTCAGCTCCATGCGCCCCCGAGGAACTCCCCTCGACGCGAGGTTCGCTTTACCCGGAGGCAGCTGCAGCTCCCTCGCGAGGCCCATCATTATTATTATTAATTATCGTGATCCCCGCTGCATTATTAATGACCACAATGGTAACCGGCATGGGTATCAGCTTCTCCCGGTTCAATGATGTCCTCCCCAGGCCCCGGCGGGGAGGAGGTCATTCCCAGAGCAGAGGCCGTGTCGGTGCTGCTCGGGGCGTGGGCAAGACAGGAGGCCACGAGGGCTGATCCCCTGCCCGACGGGAGTAAATGGAGCGCGCCCCGGGCCCCGCACACTCGTCCCACGCCGCTCTGGCCCCTTCCCTCCCAGCCGGCATCTCCGCGCTTCCTCCACCCCACCCCCTCGCCCCTTTGTCTCTTTTTCAGACGGATGTTTTCAGTCCCAAGCGGTTTTATCTTCCTCACAAAACCCCCGGGACTAAGGGCAGATCACAGGCTGGACCGGAAGCTCGGGCTTCCCAGGACTTTGTCCTGTGCTGCATCCCTGTGCTGGCTAGGAAGGCCCGAGCCTTCAATGGGGCCGGTCACTTGCCTCGCTTGGCGGGCCTGGGGGAGGTGCGTCCGGGTAGGTCCCTGGGGAGCTGGATGGCAGAGGCAAAAGAAGTCACCAGGTACCCACGAGGAACTCAAAATGATCCAAAGGGTACGCTAGACCAGTTTCCAAAGGCCAAGGAATAAAGGCCTCAATATAACACCTCATCAAGACGCGGTTTAACTTTGGGTGCGATCTTTATTTTTATCATTTTTGGCTTCAATACACAAGGGCCCCGGAAAGCAATCGTGGGATCCAAAGTAGGGGTTCCATAAACACTTGTGGACTGATTACAGTAAGATACCGCCCTGGTACCACAGCAATTTGGAGCGCCTCAGCCCACTGCCACCCCCAGCAGACAGCAAAGAACGGTTTCTGTTTTTAACTGGCAGCTCGGAAACTGGCGGGGAGAAATGTCACCCTTCATTTCTCTCCTCTCCTGATCGCCCCCCGCCCCAGAGGATCGTTGCTGGGATTTTTATTTTTTGAGAAAAAAAATCTAGATCTTTCCAGAGTGGATCGAGGGATGGAGCACGCACTCTCAGGCTCATCCCGCTGGGCTCTCGAGGCCAAAAAGGCCGCCGTGGCAGCTTGAACAGGGCGTTACAAATGAGAACTCCTGTAAACCGTACCAGGGCAGCCGGAGGGTCTGAGTTCACGGTCAAGGCTGTGGGGTGACTGGGGCCAGAGGGTCGAGGCCTTGTCCCGCCCCTGAACCGCCACTGCCCAGATCCTTGGCGGGGGAGCTCGGGCCCAGGGTCCTCCCACTCCCGCCCCGCCCCTACAAGTCTTGACCGCGGAATCCTCCGGTGCTGGGGCCACCTTGGCCCCCTCCCCCGTTTTCCTTTTGTTCCCAGAGGCCCACGAGCTTTTGAAGAGGTGACAACTCGCTTCGCCTTCTCCCACTCTACGCCCTGCCCTCGTCCAGCATTCCTCGTGCCCCACTGTGCGTAATGAGGTTCAGCACAGCCACCGGGCAGGGGCTGGGGGCGCCCCTTCATTTGCACGCGCGCGCACACACACTCCGCACTCCAGCACACACCACCGCTCACACACGCTCGCCTCCAGTGGCTTCTGCATCTTCCAGCCGCTGGCTGCCGTGGGTGGGTGGGAAGGACCTGACCCCGCAGAGAGGCGGATGCGTGGTGGGAGGACCAGCCAGCGATGCGCCCTAGTCCCTGCGCCCGTTCCCATCTCCCTCGCTCCTGGCCGCCATTGCTCCGAGGGGGCCAGCCCTACTCTGCTCTGGACCCAGTGTGGCTCTGGAGGGTCCACCGCCGGGTTGCACTCCCAAAGTCCACACCGCCAGTCTCCAGTGTGGACTGGGATGGGTGGGGGACTACCTGCGGTTGGGGTACCCCAGGCCCATTCCTAGACACTGTGATGGACTAGGCTGCCTGCCCACTTGCTGAGCCCTCCACTCCCCTGGTGCATTGGGGGCAGCCCTCGCCTCTCCCTGAATTCTGGTGTGAGGGTACAGTTGACTACCCCCCCATCCTACCTTGGAATCCCTTGCCCCGCTCTCCTTTCCCACCCACCTCCCCAGCTAGGTTTTCCTCCTTCCTCGTTTCCCCCCACCAACCCAGGCTAAGCCTGTGGCCTTAGAGAACAAAACCGAGCGCAGCGCAGCTAAAGGAGAGGGACAGAAATAATAATACTGTTAATATTGTCAAAGACAATCACTGCAGTTAACGCTCCGCGACTGAGCTGCTTCTCCGAGGCTGGCAGAGGCCCGGGCACCCTCTGGACCAGGTGGAGCTGCCACGGGGCACGGAGATCCCTTTTCCGGGCGTTCTCTTATGCTCCCACCCCAGCGCCCCCAGCAAAACCCTGAACCCTCCCAGTGGGCCCACCGCGCTGAGCGTGGCCGAGTGCGGTTTCCTGAAACTCTTTGGAGCCCGTCGGGTTTGCGTGCCCGCTGCCCCCAAGCCGCCCCTGCCCGGCCTGCGGTCGCCCCCTCCTTCCCCCGCCCTCCTCTGCACAGAGGATTTAATGAGCTCGGGTGCAGCGTGGGCGGGGGGTTCCGGAGATGCTCCCACCTGTAGGGAGGGCGCGAAAGGTCAGGCTCACGCGGGGCCGGACTTGGGACCCTCCCATGCCCACGCTGCTCGGATATTGATCCTGGGAGAAAGATAAACAGAAACGCTGGGCATTCGGTCCTGAATACTAATGAGCCAGGGCAGGGGCTTTAATTGGTGTGGGCTTCCTTTTGCCAGTTCATCTCTATCGCAAACTTCGCTGGAGTCAGAACTCGCGAGCCTGGTGGGGTCCACTCTCCCCCTCTCTCCTTCGGTGTTCGCGTGAGCTGCCCTGGCGAAACACACCAGTGTCGACTCGACTTTCTCCCCCCTCGCAGCGCGGGTGTGAGCGCAAAAGCTCACAGCCCGGGTTCCCAGCGTGGCTCTGCTCACTAATTCTGGAAATGTAGGGGATCCTATAAAATAAATTGTTTCAATGTGGCCTTGGCAAGCCTGCGTCTTGACTTCCTCACCCTTATTGTTTCAGAGCCTTCGTGTGTCCTTGGCCTTTACACTTCCTCTTGACAATCGCATCTTTTCTCCCGGCACCGAGCTACTTTCCACTCCACACGGATGTATTCTGTCCCCAAACGTTGCCGTTTCCCAGGTCTCCAGGGTTTTGGCATTGGCTTTACCAACCGCAGTGTCTAAGGGCTCCAACCTAGCGTTGAGTTCTCAGGCAAGCTAATTCACCAGTTCACACGAATTTAGTGTTTTCTTTGGTACCTATAAGCAACCCTGAAATATGAGACAGGACTCCAACGGGATTATCAGAAGGATTTATGCTCCATTCTTGACACAATTCTGATAATTTATCGAAAACTATTTTCTAAAATAAAGCCAGTTTGGGATTGATTTTTTTCCTCCAGAGTGTATGTATTGACAGTTTTAAAGCAGTTTTAGCTGTGTGATCAGGTGAGAAAAAAAAATATGCAAGTCCATTTCTGCGACAGACCATGTAGAAATGTGTTGAAACCCATGCCAGAAAAAAAAAAAATCAGCCGTGCTAGAGTAATTTCAAGTATCATTCTAATCCTTAAAATTTTGGACAAAAGGAGCCCATATTTCACATCATTGCCAATAGGTCCCAGCCCTGAAGTCTCCTGAGGATTCTGTTTCACTTACACTTTTCAGTCCAAACTTTTTTTTTCTTCACACAATGATTTATTATGTAGGTAATTTTAGGGGATACAGTTTACAGCTTGAATTATTAGACTGAACACCTCTGGCTGACACCACGACGCCTTTTTTTTCAGCCTGCAGCTGTGAGTCACAACCCCATTTTCATACCCAACCTCTGCACATTCCTTCACAATGTATGCTTCCTTCTTGCAAAGATCAAACATGCTTTGGTCAAAGTGTTTATTTTAAAATACAGGAAAATTAAAACTAAACACAGCTCTACTGAAAAATCCCCAAATGTATCATATTTTCCTCCTCCCGTGCCCACAAAAAAAGAGTAACAAATTGCACCACTTTTTGGAATAAAAATTTGAATTGAAGGAGAACACACAGGCACACACACAGTTTGCATTTCATTGTTGGAACACACCAGAAAGCCTCCCACTTCTGTTCAAAGTTGAATTCTTGTTTAGATGTCTTTAGTCTGTCCAAAAGAATTAAAAAGTAACAAGCCAGAAAATAATAACATATCATTAAGAAGATGCTGATAGGCATCTATTTTATTAGCCAGCCTACAGGCACCTCATTCCTAGATCACTTTTCCATGTTAATCTTTTGCTTTTAATCATATCTTGAAGAATGTAACTTGAAGGGGAGAAGGATATTTTGAAGCACTTGCCAAGTGGCAAACAAAAGGTCTCTCAATAACTCAGAAACAAGTTAACAATTCCTAAACATTTCTGTAGGTCTGTGGTGGGTGCATGTGTTTTCTTTTTCCTTTCAAATTAAGGTTAAATATTGTAAGGCAGAATCACTCTTTCTTTGCGCCCAAATCCTATAAAGGGGATCTTAAGTGGGGGTTTTGGTGGACAAGCTGCCCTTTTGCCGCCCACTCACTGAGTGCATTCTCCAAGCTCCCCGTCTTCTCCCTTGTGAAAGAGACATAGACCTAGTCACCTCCTCTCTGAGGCAATTTACTCAGCTTCTCCAGCCACACACTTCTTTAACAGGGTAGAAACTGTTGGGCTGTTTTTAATCAAGTTTGGAAGCTGAATCTTTTCCCTCTGACGACTGTGCCCAGGGGTGGATCTGGCTGAATGTCTGGCGCTGCGGGCAGTGAGCTCGGCCACCCGTTTTTCAGACACAACAGCAGAGAATGGCATTGAAATATTCGCGTGCAGCAGAAATGTATTAGCTTCTCTTACTTCCTATACTTCTGACTTAAAAGGCAAAGAAGCCCCAAGAAAATCTGAAATGATACTCATTTACCAACTGGAAGCTAGACCAAGAAACCGGAAAGAGGTTTGATGCTTTGAAGATGTGCTGTACAAAATCTTTCAAATTAGATGCTGCTCATGATCAACAACAGCAAAGATTTTTAAAGATTTGTTTGGCTAAAACTTTTCTAGATATTAGTGACATTAACAGATCAGAAATTTCTTTCCAGGAAAAACTGGAGGGCATACAGAAAATCATCTTTATTTGATCTTCTTTTTCCTATTCTTTAAGGGGAGACAAATTCTAATGCATAATATTTGGACTTTTTCTTTACTATAGGTAAATTAAAATATTTCACTTTCCTGTACTATTGAAGATTCTTTGCAAGGGTGGAAAATCAAAGATTTTCAGGTCCAAGAACAAAATAAAGACTCAGATTACAGTCTTCCTTTAAAATACATTTCTTCTCTTGCTGGGTTTTCAAACAATCTGTTTTGGTGATGCTTTGTTTATTTGAATAATCTCTTCAAGTTAAAATGCATTGGATATTTCTCCCTAGATAGCTTGACTTCCGGCATACAACTATTTCTAAAAGTTCTCAATGGAAATCAAAGACTTTTTGTAAAGTCTCAGACAACATCCCATATGGTCAAACCAATTTATTGTGAACTTCTTTTCACATTTGCCATATTATCAGATACTTAAAAAATTCTCACCCTGAAAATGTCAACTCTTCTACCAATCTATACATTTGAGAAACTAATGTCATAACACGCAACTTGAAGTTTATGATTTCATTTCCATTTTTAAAATCAAAATAATTCAAAAACTAGAGTTGGATATAGGGGAGATGTCAGTAAAAACTCTTCAAGTACTAAATACATCCAAACTACCTTCCAGGACACACACACACACACACACACACACACACACACACACACAACACACACACACACACACACAGACACTTCTTGAGAAGAGAAAATGTTTCAACTTAGAGTAATCAGATCAGCCATCTCACTTCAAATTGCCTTCTAGAAGAGTCTAACATAGGTATTTTCTAATATGACAAAACTGTCATCAAAATTTCAAGGTGACATCTTTCCAAATCTTCATGAGATGATTTTCCACTTCAGCAGTGTAACAAATGATTGACTTTATTGAGCAAAATATTGCTTCACCTATTTATTGACACAGGTATCACATAGGATGCTGTTGTAAGTTAGGTTTTTTTTTTCTTTTACAATTGAGTTCATCTACCATCCTCTTGTGCCCTTAATATTCTTACACTTGAAAACTGAACGTTGGGTCCTTAGGTTGGAAATCAAATTGACTGGCACACGCAGGACCAAAAGATGGCTTCCTGACAGATGCTACTTTCATATCTTTTCTGATAAGCAATCTCAGAGCTAAATTAACCTCATCATTTGCCCCCTTTTTTTCCCCCTAAGGTTTGCAGTCCAAGTGGGCAGCCCTCCCTGCAATAGTCCACAGACTCTGGTAGCAGAAATGGCATCTACTTTTTTGCTTCAAGTTTCAAATCGCGTTTAAAAAGCCATAAAATAAATTTCAAATCCATTTTTGAAGAGAGCACTTTCGAGAAACACTTCCTTTCCTGCTGCCCGACAGCACTGCTCCCCAACCTCTTGGCTGGAACCCTTGCTTTCGATTTGTTTGTTTCACACATTTCCCTAAAGAACCCGGCTCTTCGCACTGTGTAATTCTCCTTTTTAAAACCTATCATTTCTGCTCTGAGTCCCTCTCTGAAACAAATTACTATCAAAAGTGGATCAGATTTGTTCCAAATATGGAATTTGGATCAATATTCCAATGCCACAAACATTTTTAAAACTCTTTTTGTCCCAGAAGCCCACACTTTTGCAGTGTATTTGCAACTGAAGCAGGGTTGCCTGCATCTCTTATCCTAAACAAAAAGTAGCAATTACCACCTGCTTAGACCTTCCTTTATTATTTTTTTAGCCCATGTATCATTACCTAACTGGTATATGTTCTTCTGTCCAGCTCTTGATGATCTAGTTGAATTCTAGACATTGTGCCAAGAAGTGTATTTGAAGCAGATAAGTGTGTAGAGTACAAATGCTTTTTGTTAGACCTGATGGATGCTATTTTTCTTTTAATAGGTTTGTAGCAAACTAACACAATAACACAATGTATTCCTTTTCAAGGTACATTGTTGAAACAGGTCTATTAAGAGCGCGTTGAGCTATTTCTCGCTTCTATTGAACAGTCTGTTGCTCAAACACAACGGCCAACAAACGCCAGCTGCCTCAACAAAAGTAGAAACCTAACCCTTTTATGTAATGTTTTAAGAGAAAGGCTAGCTCTGTTTAATTAAAAACATTGATGATTCAGTGAAACAATGGAAATTCAAGTTCAAGTGGTGCTCTATTGATTTAAGATGATTTTTACTAGCAATGGGTATCATTCATTTTTCCTCCTAGCTCTCTCGTGTAAAGGGGGTCCTTCTTGGGGCATTCTTTGGGTGAATAGGAAAAGACAGAGATGGCCATTGCCTTAGAAACCTGATTAACGCGCGCTGCTTTGAGGGTAAGGTGTTTCATTTATAAGTGCACCCCATATTTTTTGTCAGTTTATTCGCAGCGGGGAATCTTTGAAAGTAGCTCCTCTCAGCAGGTTAAAAAGTGAAGTCTGCGTCCTGGCATTTAAATGTCTTTGTTATTGTGTCAAGCAAGTTGGTGAAAACTGCATGCCCGGAATACTAAGGTTGGGCGGCCAGGGGAGGCAAGTTGTGTGCGTGCGTGTGTGCGTGTGTGTGTGTGTGTGTGTGTGTGTGTGTGTGTGTGCGCGTGTGTGTGTGGTGTGCGCACGCACGCGCGCCCCTGGGCGCAGGGCCGTGTGTGCGAGGACAATGATTTCCATCAGCTGCTGGCTGGCCCGCGCCCGCCCGCGCCTCTTCCCAGAACCGACGGCCTCCAGGCTTTCCGCTCTGGAGGTGAAGCAGGACGGACTCCTCCGTGGAGGCTCGCTGGGGAGCGCTGCGGCCCCTCTGCCCTGGGGATCGGGGCTCCGTGGAGGGTGCCCAGGTCGCCCCCCGGGCAGGGGGGCCGCTCAGCACCGGGAGGCCCTGCGTGTCGCCCGCGGGGACGTCCGGGAAGGGACTCCGGGGCTGGGTGCCCGGCGGGGGGCCGCGGCCCTGGGTCAAGGTGGGCGGAGGCCGGTGCCTCCCTCCGCCGCCGCCCCTGCCCGGCGCCCGCGCTCCGATCCCCGTATCCCGGGAAGGCGAGGGACCCTAGGGGCCGCAGCTCCCGTCCGCACCCTCGGCATAGCCTTCGCGCAGAGGCCCGGAGGCCGCCCGTGCGCCCGGCGGGGCCCTGCGCGCGAGGGCGACGCGGTGGGCGCAGGGCGCCGGCCTCCCTGGAGCCTGGCCAGCGGCGGCGCGAGGCCCGCGCTCGGGCGCAGAGCGGGCGCCGCGGCTGTGCCCAGGCCTGGCACGGGCGGCCGCCGAGCCGCCTGGGGCCTCCAGGGCCCCGCGCACCCCGGGGTGAGAAGGCGCCGTGCCTCGGCCGCCCTCCGCGGCCCGCGCTCCTGGCCCCGAGTTGCCCCCCACAGCCCGGCTTCCCCGATCCCCCGAAGCCCAGAGCCCCGGAGGCACAGGTAGGGCGGAGGCCCCCGAGCCCAGGCGCCCGTCGAGGCAAACCTGGCCGATGAAACCTCCGAAAAGGCAGCCAGGAAGGGAGCCGAGAGGGGAACGTCCACACGGGCCCCTCAGGCCTAGAGTGAATTATTTAAGCTGTTCCTGGTGTTTAAAGAGGTTTTTCAGTTTTTAAAGAATGTTGTAAAAAAAATATCAGCCCTTGTTAACTCCCTCATTACATGCTTTTTTCCCCTCCGTTGAACAAGCCCTATTTCCTGAGACCGAGGAGCTCTGTAAGTGTTTAAACATGTGTCAAGTGTCTTATAAATAATACAAATTCATAAAGAAGAGGAGGGAATTTAAATGATACCTGAAGTGCTTGGCATAGCTACACTTCCCTGTGAGGTTATTTTTGGCCCTGGAATTGCAGTACGGAAACTGCCCTGAGGTTGTGGCACGTGAAGGAGCTTTTTCCTCTCCTTGGCTCGCCCCCTTTGGGTCTGAACGTAGTCATCCCCAAGTAGAAAGGCCTAAGAGGAGCCTTTGTCTAGTCCATAAAGGAGGGTCAAGTGTTCCGTACAGTCTATAAAACATAGGGTGCATACTCAGGATTTTGGAGTCGCCTGTTTTCCTCTCAGCTTTTATACCTTGCCTCGTTCTTTCCTTCAAAGCATTTGTTGCTGTGACGTTGCTGTGATCTTCTGCCCTCCTTGTTAGGATGAGGGTTAGTGCTGCTTCTGGTCTTTAAGGCAGTAGGGAAGACGAGGCTTGGGCTTTCTCTTGGGATCTGGACCACCAAAGCATTTAAATTTCTCTTGGTGGGCCAAGGTTTAGCTCAGCTGGTAGAGTGTAGCTCTGTGGTCTCTGAGGCCTGGGATTTGATCCCCAGCACCACACAAATGGGAGAAGGCCATGGCAGCCCAGTCCTGAAGCAATCAGACATTAAAAAAACGTTATGAGAGTCACTATGAGTCAGTTTGATCACTAGCACTGGGCAAATGGGAGAAGGATATGGCAGACCACTCCCAAAACAATCAGCCATTGAAAATCTTATGAAGGTCACTGTGAATTGGATGAGCTGGGATTTAGCTCAGATGGTAAAGCGTTGCTCTGTAGTCTCTGAGATCCCGGGTTCGATTGCCAGCACCACAAAAATGGGAGAAGCATGAAGCAATCCATTCCAGAAACAGTCAGCCATTGAAAATCCTGTGAGGGTTGCTATGAGTTGGACATGACTCCATGGCACCTAACAACAACAACACTGAGTCGGATTCAACTTGTGGGCAAATAATAACAACATGCATTCTCTTACTTAGAGGAACTTGACAAAGAAGGTTTTCCTGACAATTTGAGAACTGAGGAAGGTAAGAACAAAGTATTACTTTACAATAAAATGACATACATTGTATAGAAAGTAGGTTAAACTTTAGTGTTACTGTCTCTTTTCTTTTCTAGAAAAAGAAATTTACTATTGCCCACACATTTCATTTCCTTAGATAACATATTGTCATTCTGAGAAAGCTTTCTGTAGGAATTCTATTTCCAGCTATTTTTAAATGTCTGAACTAGAAATATAGGCATTTTCAGTAATTAAAATAACCAAATGTTCTCAGTGTCAGGAATATCTTAATTTTTAAACATACTCATAATGAGTATAATTATCTTCAATATAGTAGAATAGCAAAAAATGACTCCATTACAGATTTGAGCAATAGATTACAAATTTGCCTTTCCAAAGTATTCTCCCAACATTCTTTGTTTAAGGCTGTGATGCCTCTTTCTCATTCCTTGACCACATTGTTAAATTCACCCTGATCCTTGTGCTGTTTGCATCACCAATGTTTTCGCTCCATTTCTTAAAATGGTACCCTTGCTACTAGTAAAACTCTAGATATTTATGTGCTGCTCAGTGTCTTAGATATTTTCTATAACAAGTCTTGTAAACTACCAGACTTAGTATATAGTAGTATATTACGTTTTTAGGCTTTTCTGCAACTACTTACCTCTTGTAGATTCTGCCATGTTCTGTAGTTGCCTTATCAGTGTGTACTATTGACAGTTCTGCTGAATGTTGCCCCTATTGTCAGACATCTCTTCTGTGTGTGTTGTTGCTGCTTTATCTGGATACAGCTGGTGATAACTGTACTGATAATATAGAAATGCTAAAGCTTTGCAGTGTTCATTGTTGATTATCATGGTGTATCCTGTCAGAGGGCTCCAAAATGGTTTGTAATGTACTTTGTCACTGGTTTTTAGTATAAACAGATCTGGTCTTGTCTCCTCTCTCTTGCTCTCTCTTTCTTCCTTTCTTTCTTGTACTGGAATTGGAACCTAGGGCCTCTTGTGCTAGGCAAGCACTCTACCACCGAGCTACATCCCCAGCCCATAAACAGGTATTTTCATTTTTACTTAAAGCCCATTCTCTTTTTAGGGTCCAGATTTAAATCCAGGGTGATTTAAGCTAGAGACAGTTCTTAGTATCAGACCTACACATTCAATATTACTCCTGTCCTGTAAGCATCAAGGCTCTTTGTTTCTAGATCAAGCTACTTGATCTTCCCTTTGCTTAAGATAATATATTTACTTCCTGGAGGCTTTTCATTCTCATGTAAATGAATTTCAAGTAATTGTCTTCCTATCTTTTCAGATTTGCTCAGGTATCTATGAACCCCAGTGGTGGAAATAACTTAGACTGTGTGGCTGGGGCAAAGCTGAGACTATTCCATTTCCCAGTACTCTGACTTCGACATAGGTCTCTGTTGTGTTGTTAGGTGCCATGGGGTCAAATCGGACTCATAGCAACCCTATGTGATTATCTGATGCAAAATGGCCCATGCCAGTCCACTTTAGCTCACTGATGTCTAGACTGTCGATGTTTATGCATTCTATTTCCCTTCTGATCATTTCTAATTTTCCTAGATCCATACTACATACATTCCACATTCCAATTATTAATGGAGGCTTATAGTTGTTCCTCCTCTTTTTTTTTTTTTTTCTTTTCTTTTTTTTTTTTTTCGATATTGAGGGTTGAACCCAGGGCCTAGCGCTTGCATGCTCTGGAAGTGCTGGACCACTGAGCTGCACCCCTAGCCCATTTTTCTGCTGTGGGCCAAGGCCATAAGTAACCTTTTACAAGATACCCTGATGGAAAAGTGCAGGATGTGGTGAAAATAGCGGATGTTGAGTCACAGGAAATATCGGATTGTTGAGTCACAGGGCATTGTGACCTTTGAGCTGAGATTACCACCAGATAGCGGTTGTCAGGGTTACAGGAAGAACGGAAAGTCCCTGACCCTTGTAACATTTTGGTACCTCCCCCTCCCATGCGTATATAAGCTACAGCAAAAAATTAAAGACTTTGGAGCTTGATCAGACAGCCTGTCTTGCTCTCGTTCTTCATATCTCTTGTCTCTCTCATTCATTTGCCCCCTACTCTAGGTCCCTGTTGAACAGCCCCACGGGCCGGAGCATTTTTCTTTTTCTTTTTTTTTTTTTTTTTTTTTTTACTTTTTGAGACAGGGTTTAGCTAAATTACGCAGACTGCCTCTGGTCTTGAACTTGCGATCCTCCTGCCTCTGCCTCCCAAGCCCTCGGATTACAGGCATTCGACACAGCGCCAGGCTTGTTCCTCCTCATTCTGAGACATCCCAGATGAGCAGAGCAAGTGGATGTCCTTGGGGCTTTACCCCATTCCCGTAGTTAAGGTCAACTCTACTGTGAGTATGCAACTTTTCCCCAGTTGTCTTTTGAGTGCCTTCCAACCTGGGGTTTTCATTTTCTGGCACTAAATCTGACATTATTTCTCGGTTGTTCACAGGGTTTTCAATGGCTAATTGTTTCACGAGTGGGCTGCCAGGTCCTGCCCCCTACTCTGTCTTAGTCTGGAAGCTCAGCTGAAACCCGTTCACCATGGGTGACTCTGCTGGTATCAGTAATACTGGTACCCTAGCTTTCAGCATCACAGCAACACACAAGCCCCCACAGTAAGGCAAACTGAAAGACATGTGCAGAAAATAGCCACTGTGATCTGAGGAGATTCCCAAGATCCCATTGCTCTGCTAGATCTGGCCTTCCAAGCAGCCAGCCAGGAGACCGCTCATTTAACAATGCAGTTAACAGCTTGGGAATATAGCTACTCTAACACTAGAGTAGTATATTTTCAAGAAATAGGCGTACAAAAATATAAATGTAGCCTTAAACAACTGAGTTGATATGCCAGAAAAAAAATGCCTGCCAGAACAAAACTATTTGAAGATAAAATCCAGCATCAAATAAAATAAAATAAAATAAAATAGCACCTACAATGTCTAACATAAATGTTTAAAATTATTAGACAAAGAAGCAGGAAATTGAAATCTGTAACTAGGACAAAAAATAGTCAGTGGAAGAAGACTTAGAGCCTAGTGTTTATGACCTCCCAGGTTAAAAACCCAGCACTGAAAAAAAAAAAAAAAAAGGTTGACAAAAGTATCAGTATGAACACTTAAGGACTTAACATGACTATTATAGACTTTTTTAAAGTCAGGTGTTGGGGCACACAACTGTAATCCCAGCCCGTGGGAGATGGAAGCAGAGGTAGGAGGATAAGTGCAAGTCCGAAGCCAACCTGGACTTCATAGCAAGTTCCAGGCCAGACTGGGCTACACAGTGAGACCCTGTCTCAAAAAACAACAAACCAAACCAAAAAATTAAAGGAAAAGAAGAACTTAATGAATGAGTAGATAGGGAATCTCAGTGGAGAAATAAAAACTATTTTACATGAACCAAATAGCATTTCAACGACTGAAAAATATGTTTTATGAAGAGAAAATAATACAGGTGGACTTGGTAGTTTTTATTTAATTATTTTTATTGGTGTAATTTATAATGTATAACTTAATGGGTCTCATTAAGACATTTCCATAAGTGCATTTCATTGTACATTGCTCGTGTTCACTTTCCCCTTGCCCTCTCATGACCCCGGTTTCTCGTCCCTTCCCTCGACACTAATAGTGTCCCCTCTACTTCCATGTCTTTTTAAAATATGTATATCTATATGAACCGGCAACTGTACCACTGTGGCATCTGATCCCATCAGCTCTTGGAAGCTAAGCAGAGTGGGGCCTGGTTAGTACTTGGATGGGAGACCGCTTGGGAACACCAGGTTCTGTAGGCTTGGGAGAAGGACCTGGCAACCCAGTCCCAAAAATCAATCTGCCATAGAAAACCCTATGAACAGCAGAGAGCACTGACAATAGAGTTTTGCCAGTTGTACATAGGGTCGCTATGAGTCAGACACCTACTTGATGGCACCTAACAACAACATATCTATGTAAGATATGTCCTTTATTTTCTCCCATTATCCTTTCTTCTTGCCCCCTCTCCCTTTTTTTTAGTCTGTTATCTTTCCCTACTTAGGTCCCATCTGGTTTCATGATCTATATGTTTTTTTTTTTATGATCTATATGTTTTAATAATGGATATATATTGAAGTCTAACATCCACATATGAGAGAAAACATGCAACATTTACCTTTCTGGGTCTGGCTTATTTTGCTTAAAATGATGACCTCTAGTCCATCCACTGGACTGGGGTTTAGCTCAATTGGTAGTGTGCGGCTCTGCACTCTCCGAGGACCTAGATTTGATCCCTAGCACTGCAAAAAATTGGAGAAGGAAGTGGCAATCCACTCCCTGAAACAATGCCCAAACAATCAGCCATTGAAAATTCTATGCAGGTCACTATGAATCAGGCATGACTTGATAGCACCTAACAGCAGTCCATCCATTTTCTAGCAAATGCCATAACTTTGTCCTTTATGGCTGAATAAAACTCCATGGCATTTATCTACCCTAATTTCCTTATCCATTCATCTGTTGATGGACATCCATATTGATTCCATATCTTGGCTATTGTGAATAACACCCAAAAAAACATAGATGAGCAAGTATCTCTGTGGTATATTGACATATATTCCTTCAGATATATACTCAGGAATGGGATAGCAGATTTATATGGTAGTTCTATTTTTATTTTTTGGGGAAACTTCGTACTGATTTCCGTAGTGGCTGCACCAACTTGTGTTCTCATCAGTAGTGTAGAAGGGTTCCTTTCTGTCCAGGTCCTTGACAGCATTTGTTGTTTGTTTGTTTTGTTGAGGGTAGCCATTCTGACTGGAGAGAGGTGATATCTCAGTGTAGTTTTGATTTGCATTTCCCTGATGGTTAAGGATGCTGAACATTTTTTCATGATTGTTGGCTATTTGTATTTCTCCTTTTGAGAAGTCTCTGTTCAGTTCTTTTGCCCATTTTTTGGTTAGATACTTTGTCTTTTTGGTGTTTAGTTTTTTGAACTCTTTGTATATTCCAGATACTAATCCCCTGTCTGACGTAGCTGGCGAAGATATTCTCCCATTCTGCAGGTAGTCTTTTCACTCTGATAATTGTGTGCGTTGCTGTGCAAAAGCTTTTTAATTTCATGCAATCCCATTTGTCAATCCTTGCTATTGTTTCCTATGCTTTTGGGGTTCTATTTAGAAAGTCCTTGCATATGCCTATGTCTTGAAGTGTTTTACCTATATTTTCCTCTAGCAGTTTCAAAGTTCCAGGTATTAAATTAAGGTCTTTGATCCATTTGAATTGATTTTTGTACAAAGTAAAGAGAGAGGGATCTGAGTCTTCTGCATGAGGATATCCAGTTCTCCCAATACCATTTATTGAAAAGGGTGTCTTTTCTCCAACTTGTGTATTTGGCACCTTTGTTAAATGTTAGGTGGCTATAGCTGCATGAGTATCTTTCTGGATCCTCTATTCTGTTCTATTGGTCTAACATGTCTCTTTTTATGCCAATACCATGCAGTTTTGTTATTATAGCTTTGTAGTACAATTTGAAATCAGGAATTGTGATGCCCCTCCATTGTTCTTTCTGCTCAGGATCACTTTAGTGATTTGAGGTCTTTTGTGCTTGCAAATAAATTTTAGGATTGTTTTCTCTACTTCTGTGAAGAATGTCATTGGGATCTTGATGGGGATTGTATTAAATCTGTAGATTGCTTTTGGTAACATAACCGCTTTCATAATACTAATTTTTCTAATCCAGGAACATGGGAGATCTTTCCACTTTCTGGTGTCCTCTTCAATCTCTTTCTTTAGTGTTTTAAAGTGTTCATTGCAGATACCTTTCATGTCCTTAGTTAGATTTATTCCTAGGAATTTTATTTGTTTTGAAACTATTGTGAATGGGATTGTTTTCCTGGTTTATCTGCTTGATTGTTGTTGGTATAAAGAAACCCTACTGATTTTTGTATGTTAATTTTGTATCCTGTATTTTGCTGAAAGTGTTAATCAGCTCTAAGAGATTTTTGTTGGAGTTCTTAGGGTCTTTCAAGTATAGGATCATGTTGCCTGCAAATAGGGATGATTTGACTTCTTCCTTTCCTATTTGAATCACTTTTCTTCCTCTTGTCTTATTGCTTTGGCTAATCACTCAACTACTATATTGAATAGCAGTGGAGAAAATGGACCCCCTTGTCTTTTTCCTGATTTTAGGGGAAATGCTTTCAGTTTTTCCCCCGTTTACTAGATGTTAGGTATAGGCTTCTCACATATTGACTTTATTATGTTGAGATATGTCCCTTGAATTTTTAGTTTCTTTAAGGCTTTTATCATGAAAGGATATTGAACTTTGTGGAGGCCTTTTCTGTATCAATTTATAGAATCATGTGGTTTCTGTTTCCAAGTCTATTTATATGTTGTGTTACATTTATTGTCTTGTGTATGTTGAGCCAGCCTTGCATCTCTGTAATGAAACCAACTTGATCAGAGTGTATGATGTTTTTAATGTGTTGCTGAAGTCAATTTTCAAGTATTTTATTAAGAATTTTTGCATTAGCCAGGCGCAGTGGTGCACACCTGTAATCCCAATGGCTTGGGAGGTAGAAGCAGGAGGATCTTAAGTTTGAGACCAGAGGCAGTTTGTGTAACTTAGCCAGACCCTATCTCAAAAAAAGTAAAAGAATAGGCTGAGGGTGCAACTCAGTGGTCCAGCACTTGCAGAGCATGCAAGCACGAGGCCCTGGGTTCAACCTCCAGTACCAAAAAAAAAAAAAAAAAAAAAAAAAAAAAAAAAATTTGCATCTAGCTTCACTGGGGATATTGGTCTACAGTTTTTCATTTTTGACAAAATCTCATCAAGGTAATAGAATCATCGAATGAATATAGATAGTGTTCCTTCCATTTGTATTTTATGGAATAATTTGAGGGGCATTTGTGTTAATTCTTGTTTAAATGTCTTATAGAATTCAGCAATGAATCCATCTGGTCCCAGGCTTTTCTTTTTTGAGAGATTCTTTGTTACTGCTTTGATTTCACTATTTGTTATAGGCCTGTTTAAGTTGTTTATATCCTCTTGACTCAATTTTGACGTATATCTCTAGGAATTTATTCATTTCATCTAAGTTTTCCAGTTTTTTGGAATATAATTTTTCAAAATATCTCTAATGATTCTCTGGATTTTGTTGGTATCTGTTGTAATACTCCATTTTTCATCTCTAATTTTCTTGATTTGAGTCTTTTCTTTCTTTTTTAGTTTGGCTAAAGGTCTGTCAATCTTGTTTATCTTTTCAAAGAAACAACCAGCTCTCTGTTGCATAAGTTATTGTGATTGTTTTTTGGTCTCCATTTCATTAATTTCTGCTCTGATCTTTATTATTTCTTTCTGTTGATTGGCTTTTTGTTATTGTTTTGTTGTTCTTTTCTAAAGAGCTTGAGGTGTACCATTAAGTTATTTGAGCCTGCTCTAATTTTTTTAATGTAGGCTGTCATTGCTATAAATTTCCCTCTTAGAATTGCCTTTGCTGTATCTTAATGGTTCTGGTAGGTTGTGTTTTCCTTTTAACTTGATTCTAAGAATTTTTACATTTCCTTTCTGATTTCTTCAAGTACCCATTGGCACAAGCCTATAATCCCAGCACTCAGGAAACTAAAGCAGGAGGATTGACATGAGTTTGAGGACAACGTGGTCTACATGGCAAGTTCCAGGCTAGGCTGGGTATACACAGTGTGACCCTGTCTTGTAAAAACCAAAAATAAAAAGTCTATTCATTCTCCATATGTTTGTATAGTTTCTGTAATTTCTCTTGTTGTTGATTTCTAGTTTTATTCCATTATGGTCTGATAAGATACCTGAAATTATTTCCATTTTTCTGTATTTGTTAAGACTTAATCTATGGCCTAAAATGTGATCTATTTTAGAGAAGTTCCATGTGCTGCCAAGGAGAATGTGTATTCTGAAGCTTTTGTTTGGAATATTCTGTATCTGTCTATTATGTCCATTTGATCTGTTGTGATGTTTAACTCTGAAGTTTCTTTGTTGACTTTTTGTTTGGTTGTTCTATCTATTGCTGAGAATGGGCTAATGAAGTCACCCATTACTATTATTATTATATCTGGTCCTATCTGTCTCTTTCTGTCCAGTTTTATTTTTTTAATGAAATCGGATGCACATGTGTTTATAATTGTTATACCTGCTTGGTTAATTCTTCCCTCTATTACTATTTAGTGACCTTCTTTGTCTCTTTGGACTAGTTTTAATTTGAAATCTACTTTGTCTGATATAAGGATGGCTACTTCTTTTTTTGGCTTCCAGTCGCTTGGTATATGTTTTGCATCCTTTCATTTTCAGTCTATGGGTGTCCTTATCAGTGAGATATGTTTCTTGCAGACAACAAATTGTTGGATCTAGTTTTTAAATCCAGTCAACTAATTTATCTCTTTTAATGGGAGAGTTAAGACCATTTATATTTATGGTTATTATTGAGAGAGGTTTGCTGGTTGTTGCGTTGAGTATTTTCCTGGTTGATACATAAATTAATTGTTCTTTTCTTTCTCTTTTATTTATATTCTGCATTTGCTGTTTTGTTTTGTTTTGTTTTGTTTTTGAGTTGGACATGACTGATTCTTTTGTAGTTCTCTTTAGTGTGTCTGTTCTTCCCATGAAGTTTATTCTTTTTTGTGTTTTCATGTTTTCATGGTGCAGACTTTCTTCCTTCTGTGTGTGTAGGATTCTTTTAAGTATCTTCTGCCCTGCTGGCTTGGAGGTCATGTGTTGCATTAGTGTGTGCTTGTCTTGGAATACCTTTATTTCTCCATCAATTTTAAATGATAACTTTGTTGGCTATAATATTCTCGGTTGGCAATTATTTATTTTCTGGGCTTGAGACATATCTTTCCATCTTTTCCTAGAATTTAGGGTTTGTGCTGAGAGGTCTGATATAATTCTGCTGAGGTTTTCCTTTGTAAGTGAGTTGATGTCTCTCTCTTGCTGCTTTTAATATTTTTTTTTTGTATTATAATCTTTGCATTTTAATTCTTATGTGTTGTGGAGTGGTTTTTTCTGGTCATGTCTTTTTGGTGTTCTAAATGGCAGCAGTCAAGAAATCAAACGACACATTGCATTGCATTGGGAAAAGCTGTGGTAATAGACCTCTTTAAAGTGTTGAAAAGTAAAGATGTCACACTGAAGACAAATGTGCACCTGACTCATGCCATGGTATTTTCTGTCTCAGCATATGTTTGTGAAAGCTGGACAGTGAATAAGAGAGACAGAAGAAGAATTGATGCATTTGAAATATGGTACTAGAGATGAATATTGAATATACCATGGACTGCCAAAAGAACCAACAGATCTGTCCCAGAAGAAGTACAACAAGAGTGCTTCTTGGAAGCAAAAATGGCCAGACTGCGTCTTACATATTTTGGACATGTGGTCAAGAGGGACCAATCCTTGTAGAAGGACATCATGTCTGGGAGAGTGGCAGGTCAACAAAAAAAGGAAAACCCTCCACTAGATGAATTGACATAATGTCAGCAACAATAGGCTTAAACATAAGTGAGATTGTGTGCCTGGCACCGAATCATGGAGTGTTTTGTACTGTTGTACATAGGGTCACTATGAGTCAGACCTATCTCAACAGCACCTAACAATAACAACAACAAATGGCTCTTGTGTGGCTGTCCATTTCTTTCCCCAGATTTGGGATATTTTCTGATATAATTTCACTGAATAAGTTTTCTATGCCTTTACTTTTTATCTCATCTCTTTATTTTACTCCACAGATTCTTAGGATTGGTCTCTTGATCATGTCCAATTGTTCTTAAAAACTGTAGTCATGTTCTATTAATTTTTTTCTCTGTTGATATCTAAATATAGTATTTCTTCAACCTTATCTTCCATTCCTGATACACTATCTTCTCCTTCATCTAGTCTACTGATGTGTTTGTATTTTTTCTTTATTGGTAAATGTTGGTGGGGTACAGAGTAATACAGCATTTGCTTTTTCCATTATGCAACTATTACTTTTAGTTACACTTTTATCTACTTATGAGGTTTATGGAAACTTTTGACTAATATGTAGTAAAGCTTACATGCATATTTGTGTTATGTTCCTCTATTTTTCCCATATACTCATGAAGTTGCTTTGTTTACACTGAGACTATCCTCTCACTCTTTATCCTCCTATACTGATTTTTTTTTGAGCTCTTCATTTCTAATATTTCTGTTTTTTTTTTTTTTCTTTCAAAACCCTCAATTTCCTTGATGAATTTTTCACCCATTTTGCTGACCTTGTCTTCTATATTGGTGACTTTCTGACCTAGGTCCTGTATTGATTTCCTCAGTTTGTTCATTTGTTTGTGTCCTCTTTGAAGACATTGATTATTTTTACAGGTAAATTTTTAAGCCCTTTGTCTGGCATTTCAACTGTTTCATTGACTTTGGATTCAGTGTTAAAGAATCATGGTTTATTGGAGGAGTTACATTGCCTTTGCCTCTTTATGTTTCTGGTTTGTGATTTGTGCACCTGTAGGGGTAAATATTACACCCTGTTTTATTTGGGCATCTTCCTAGTGAGTGGTTTTCTCTTGAGATAACACTCTCCAGTTCCTGTCCCAGAGAGAAAGACAAGCCACTATAACAGGTACAATACTTGATCAGACAGATATAGACGCACACTTAAACTCGCTTAATGCCAATTGCTACACCTCCAATGCCCATAGAACAGATAATGGCAATAATAATATTGAGTAATCTATGATGTTACAAGGGGCTGGGATTTAGCTCAGTTGGTAGAGCACTGCGCTGCAGTCTCTGAGGTCCCGAGTTCAATTCCCAGCACCACAAAAATGGGAGAAGGGCCTGGCAATCCACTCCCAAGGCAATCCCAAAACAGTCAGCCTTTGAAAACCCTATGAGGGTCGCCATGAGTCCGATACTGACTCCATGGCACCTAATAACAGCAATAACATGAGGTTACAAAATACTTATAAGGTGAAGGTATAAGTAATTTTTGCCTGATGTAAGAAGGGGAGAAGAAAAAGGAAAGACAGGAGGGTGCCTCAAGGATGAAGTAAAAGAAAGGGAAAAGATGGTCTAGAAAGGAAATGAATGTTAGGAAGAGAGTGGGAAAGGAGCTAAAGATAAAAAGAAATTATTACCCAATAAAGAAAATGATATATAAACAGAATTACATAAACATAAGCAGAGCAATAAGAAGTAGTAAACCTAAAGGATTTAAAGTATCGTAAGTAGAGAAAGAGGGGCTGGGATTTAGCTCAGTTGGTAGAGCCCTGTGCTGCAGTCTTTGAGGTCCCGAGTTCAATTCCCAGCACCGCAAAAATGGGAGAAGGGCCTGGCAATCCACTCCCAAGGTAATCCCGAAACAGTCAGCCATTAAAAACCCTATGAGGGTCGCTATGAGTTGGATACCGACTCGACGGCACCTAACAACAACAACAATAAGTAGAGAAAGAGAGATACAGAAAAAGGCAGGCAGGCCAAAAAAGGTAAAAAGTAAGCTAAAAAAAAAAAAAAGATAAAAATTATATTAGAAAAAAGGGAAATGAAGAAATGAAGGTTAACAATGAAAAGATGGTAAATATAAAACAAAAAACAAACAAACAAAAGGAGGCAGATACTAACCTTCTCCCCTGAAACTCCAGTGCCTCTGGGAGCTGAGGCAGGAGGATCTTGAGCCCCAGAGTCGGCCTGTGCAATTCGATGTGGTCCTGTCTCCAAGCAAAAATAAGCAAAAGGCTGGGGATGCTACACTGTGACACTGCAATTACCCCGGCACAACAGGAATAAACAAACAAACAAAGAAAAAGAATTTAAAAAAAAAGAAGAAGAAGAAAAGAAAAAGAAAAAGTACTGGAGGAACTTTTTTCCGTGGCCTCTAATGTTGGAGTCTGTTAGGCGGAGGGGGTGGTCAGTTGTGGATGGAATCCTCTTATCTGAGCACAGCTCACTCAGAGGTGACGGTGTACGTAGTGCCCTCAGGGGATGGAATCATCTCTTCTCCCCCAGTGGGTGGAGCTTGCTTCTGGGCCTCTTGTTGCCTGAACCTCTCAGCATATCAGTGCTTATCTCCCCTGTCACTGCAACTGCCTGTCGCATGTATTTAGCTCACTGGGGCTGTGGCAGGTCACTCCCAGGCGCCCCACAGATAATTCTTTGTTTTCAGGCCACCTGTGTAGAGCAGTCCCATACAACTGGTTTCCTCTCAAGATGGCGCTGGGTAAAAGCTCTCTGAGACGTGGAGCATGGGAAAGAGAGTCACTTCGCCAACGTTGAACTTCTAAGGGAGAGCCACCATCTCCACAAGTCCCTCTTTGGATAAAGGCTTTATTTCCCCACTGAAAGGGGGAAATAATCTGGAGATGTGTCCAGATCAGTCATTCTCACTGTTCAGCTCCATTCTGCTACCTGGGACCATCCAACTATCTCCTTTGTGGTTTCTGTGCTTCTCCGACCTTCTTTCTGTGGAAAAGACTCAGTTCCTTCCTATTGTAACTCCTTTGTTTTACAACATCATAAAAAGGATGACTCTGATCTGCCATATTAAGCTGGAAGTGGATAGTGGGTTTTTGTTTGCTTTAAAATGGTGTCTTTCTATGCTGCCCAGGCTGGCCTCAGACTTGCAATCCTCAAGGCTCAGCCTCCTGAGTAACTAGGATTATAGGTGTCCACCACTGTACCTGGCTTTACAGTGGAATTGACACAGCAAAAGATAGATAAGTGAATTTTAAGGCAAGCAAGAAAAGCTGTCATGGTTTGGGCATGGCTTGAGTGAGTCTTCCAAGAGTTCATTTGTTGGAAGCTTGGTCCTCAATATGGTGATGTTAAAAGATGGTGGGATCTTTAAAAAGTGCCGTCTAGCAGGAAGTTAGTATGTCAAGGAAATGCTGCCCTCAAAAGGGATTAACATAGTTTTCACTGGACCATAGTTATTTTTATTTTTATTATTTTTTTCTTTTTTGGTATTGGGGTGGAACCTAGGGCCTTATGCTTGCATGCTTTGCAAGTGCTGGACCACTGAGCTGCATCCCTAGCCCATTTCTTTTACTTTTTGAGACAGGGTGTTGCTAAGTTACACAGACTGCCTCTGGTCTCAAACTTGTGATCCTCCTGCCTCTGCTTCCTGAGCCACTGGGATTACAGGCATGTGCCATTATGCCTAGCGGACTGTAGTTATTTCTTGAGGAAGGGTTCTGACCAAGGCCCTTCCCTGGTCTTTTTGGCATCCCATCAGCCATGTGACCTCTCCCACGTGTACAAACTCTCACGAAGATATAATTCACCGTACTGTGATACAGCCCCAGGGGCCCTCACCAGAAATAAAATTGATGAAGACACCCAATTTTGGAGTTTCAGCCTCCAAAACTGAATTAAGTAAATCTTTCGTTTTTACAAAGCACCCTGCCTCAGCTATTTTGATATAGCAACCCAAAATGGACTATTGAACTATCCAAACTGAAGCACAAAGAGCAGAAAGGCTGGGGAACAAAAAAGAATGAAGTTTCAGTGAGCTGCAGGCCAAGATTTATAAAGCTAGAACTCTATAAGGACAGAAGAGACTAAGGAAGAAAACTAAATTTTGAAATAAAAGTGGTTAAAAAACTTGACATAATTGAGGAAAACCATAAACTCACAGAACCAAGATATTCAACAAACTCTAAGTAGTATCAACAAATGGAAACACACAAGTAGAAATAAATGCAAATTTCTTTTCCTTATTATTACTACCACCCCTACTATTATTGCTACTACTACTATTACTTATGCTGGGGATCAAACCCAGGGCCTTTCACGTGCGAATCAAGTGCTCTAACTCTAAGCTGCATCCCTAGCCCATAGTTAAATTTTTGAGAACCAAAGACAAACAAACAACAACAACAAAAAAACCCCCAAAAACAACAAAACAAAACAAAACCCTCCAACAACAGAAGTTACATATGTTGTTGTTGTTAGGTGCCGTCGAGTCAGTATCCAACTCATAGCGACCCTCTGTACAACAGGGGAAACGCTATTGTCAGTGCTTCTCTGCTGTTCATAGGGTTTTCAATGGCAGATTGATTTTTTGGGAGGGGGTTGCCAGGTCCTTCTCCCAAGCCTACAGCTTCTGGTGTTCCCAGGCAGTCTCCCATCCAGGTACTAACCAGGCCTGACCCTGCTTAGCTTCCGAGATCTGACCGGATCGGATGCCACAGGGCTACCGCTGCAGGCAAAGTTACATATAGGGAACATTAAGACTGACTTCTTATCAGAAACAATGCAAGCAGTGAAACCAGGTTATGCCATCTTTAAAGTAAAGAGAAGAAAATGCCAATGTAGAATTTTACATCCAATGAAAATATTCTTGTAATATGAAAGGGAAACAGAAAGATATTTTCAGATAAATAGAACCTTTGAGAATTAGTCACTAACAGAGTTGCACTGTGAGAAATGGTTTTTTTTTTTTTGCATTTCTTATTCTTTTTTTTA
>VMDO01006809.1:45743-96643 GCA_007922755.1 Pedetes capensis
TGTACATCATAATGTGATTCATTTTGACATGCTTTTCATTGTGACAATTTTCATATATGCAATTTGATAAGCATTATTCATATAGGTTACCCCTTACCCTCCTCTATGTTTCCCCCCTCCCCCTTCCCATCTAAGTTTCCCATCCAAGTCTTCTCTATCTTTTACTATATAGTATTTTTCTATATGTCCTTGGGTTCCAGTTCTGTTTAAGATAGAAACTTTTCCTATAGTGGTCTTTGTTTCTATCTTGTTAGAACAATTACATGCGATTTCTAGTCCATTTATATTGACCTCATTCTTATCTTCCCTCCCCCCCTTTTAATGTGATCTGACCTTTGAGTAGGATTTTTCCTTCTTGTAATTTTGAGTCAGCTCTCCACTGTGAGAAATGTTGAAGAAAGGCTGGAGGAAAATGATACAAGGAGGTTTTCCCTGCCCTCTCTGTTGCCAGCCAGTGGCTCAGGGTCTTCTGGCAGGACTGGCGTGCGTGCTGGTGGTGAGGCTAGAAAGGCTTCGGGAAGCTAGCAATCTGGCTTCCTGTTCAAGGGTCCCTGTTCAGATGCCAAGCGTGGGGCTCCTCTCAAGTGGGTCCAGACTCAGAGCTCCACACACTTTCTGGGAGCCATGGGATTGGGTGAGTGTGGCAGAGTCAGGAATGACTCCGGGAGGTCTGCTGGAAATAGCTCTCAACTTTATTGTTATTGCTCTTAAGTGTTACAGTTCACAAGGGCACTCTCTGCGATGGTGGATAGCTCAGCTCTGCCTGGAGAATTACACTCACAGCCACTCTGAGAAGCCTCTGGAGAGAGGACTCAGAGATTGACGCTCCCAGCTACTCTGGCTCTCTGAGTGTTCTCCACGAAGGCTTGCTTGGCTCTTCTCTCCCTGAAGGCTGCTTTCGGTGGCTGCTTCCAAAGACCTCTCCTCTTGATGATGATCTGATGGAATGGGCGTGAGAGAAAGTGAGAGTGCCTGTGTACCATGCTTATAAACCAATCAGAATCCCTGACGTTTCTATGACATTTTGGGTTAGCCAATTAGGTGATGTCAGGTGATGTGATGTAGCCTGAAATTTGAGGAGGGACACACCCTGGCTGTGTTGGTCAGCGGCCACCTTGCCTCACCACATGGGCTAGGCTTTGTGTGCTCTGTCTCAAGGCTCAAACCTGATGTGTCTACAGCAAGCTGCTAGGGACCATTTTAGCCACTTTGCCTTGGCCTTGTAGGCTTAAGTTTGGTGAGCCATTAGCTCTCCCGATGGCCCTTCTACGACTGTGCCTGTCTTAGGTTGTTCCTTCTTTGGGGAATCTTACCTGTCTCTGGCTAACCAGCCATCCTGAGGAGACAAACAGGGTGATGTGAGGTCAAGCCTCGAGGGGGACTAGATAAGCCTTAAGGCACTCAGACTCAGAACTGTGTCCCTTTCCTTCCTTTCTAGGCTGTATCCCTACAGTAGAAAATCATGTCTGCAAGAAAGAATGATGAACAATTGAAAATATATGGGTAAGCAGAAAAGATTCCTACTGTTTTAAATTTCTTTAAAAGGTAATCAACTATTTAAAGAAAAACAAAAGCTAAAATGGTAACAATTTAGTGTGGGGTTTAAACCACTTGGAAATAAAATGTAATAGTCACAAGAGCTGTGTTGGTCTGCTTGTGTGTTACTGTGGCACAATACAGACAAACTTATGGGAGGAATGATTTACTGGGCCTCATGGCTTGGAGAATTTCAGTCATAGAGGCAGGAAGGCATGGTACAGAGCAGGCATGGTGGTAGAGCAGGTGCCAGAAGCTCTGGCAGAGCACCTCCTCACATCATGGTGATTAGGAGCAGAGAGCACTATTAGAACCGTGGGCCTGCGTGAAACTTCCAAAGACCCGACCCCCATGACCTACTTTCACCAAGCTAGGTCCCACCTCCAAGAGCTCCAGAACCTGCCAGGATAGCACCACCACCAAGTGACCAAGCTTTCAAACACATGAACTTTGGGGGACGCTTTAGATTTAAACCATAACAATAGCATAATACATCCGAAGGGGAAAATGGAAGTGTATTGTTTTAAGCTTCTTTTGTTTTACACACACACCTGTACACACACACTCATGCACACACACATAGAGAGAGAAAGACAGAGATGTATAGTTATTAAATGATTCAATATTAATTTATGGTAGGTTATAATGACTTAAGAATAAATTATTAACTAGCTATCCCTAGTTGTTGTTGTTAGGTGTTGTCAAGTCAGTGTCTGACTCATAGTGATCTATCTACAAAAGATGAAATACTGTTGTCACGCTTCTCTGCTATGCATAGGGTTTTCAATGGCTAGGTATCCCTAGAGTTAACCAATAAAAAGTAATACAAAGAAATATAACTAGAAAAGCAAATTTGTTGTTAGGTGCCATCCAATTGGGTCCAACTCCCAGTGACCCTATGTACAACAGAAGGAAACACTACTCAACACAGTGCAATGCCTGGCACTATGTCAGTGCTTCCTGGTTATTCATAGGGTTTTTGATGGTTGATTCTTTTGGGAGTGGGCTGCTGGGTCCTTCTCCCAAGCCTACAGTACCTGATATTCCCAGGCAGTCTCCTTTCCAAGTGCTAACCAGGCCAACCCGGCTTAGCTTCTAAGATCTGACTGGATTAGATGCTACTTTGGTATGGCTGCAGGCAAAAAAATGCAAATAGAGATCATAAAGTGAAAAATAAAAATAATCCAAAATAAGTCAGGGAAGGAAGGAAAAATTGAACAACAACAAAAATCAAGATAGGACTATTAGAAAACACATAGCAGGATGGTAGCCTGCAATATAACAATATTAATAGTTACACTAACTATAAATAAAACAAACACACCAAAGAGAAGACAAAAATGGTCAGACTAGGGAGAAAAAAGGAAGCAATACTCAACTTGTTTACAAGAAATTTTAAATATGAAGACAAAGATCAGTTGAAAGGAAAAGGCTACAAAAAAATGTATGCTGTGTAAACACTAACCATAGGCTACGGAATGGCCATTTGATATTAGAAGAGTAAACTTCAAGCAAAGAATATTATCACAGAGAAATGAACAAAATTTTGTAACATTGGGGAAGGCAGTCATGTGCAGTCTGTTGATCTTTGAAAGGCTGTATAAGATTGTGCCTGCCTTTGGCCTAGAGCATTTCCTCATACAGAGCCAATGAACCTGTATAGATTGTACTTGGCTTATCAACTTGTTGGGAAATCTCTCCCCTTGTTCTGGGCTTGATGTGTACTTCGTTGTTCTGCTTAATCATGTGTGTGATGTAGTACCTAGCGAACCCCACTACTATATCTGTCCCTAGCAGGGATGAGAAGAGGTCTTTCATTTGTAGCACAAGAGGGGTACATGTAGACCACCTCCTGTATTGGTTACATGAGACCTGTTGGCCATGGGAGAACCAGTGTTTACTATGGAAGCTGATCTTGCTGTGTCTCTTCTCTATGTGAGTAAAGCATTGTTCCACCCAGTGTTTCTGTAAGTTGTGTCTCTCTTGGAAACCACGATCTCCTTACACAGGGCAGTAGGTTAATGTCCTAGGACTGCTACTCCTGATGGCAGGCATATAATGACAAACATTCCTGAAAAACGTATAACAATATCAAACTGACAGAACTAGAGGAACAAGACACAAATCAACAAGTGTATTTAGTGAATTTAGTACTTTTCTTAGTAACTGATAGAATGAATAGAGAAAAAGTTAGTAATGATGCAGAAAAATTTAACAACTATCACCTGGGCCCAATTGACATTTATATAACATTATACTCCCTAATTTTTTTTTTCAGTACTTGGTGGTTGAACCAGGACCTTGCACATACTTTGCAAGTCCTCTTTCTATACCTCTGAGCTGCACCCCCAGTTCATTTTTATTTTTTACTTTTTTATTTTGAGACAGAGTCTCTGTTATGCAGGTGCCTCTGTCCCTGAACTCTCTATGCTCCTGCCCCAGCCTCTTGTGTCATGGGTTTAGAGGCATGCACTACTGCACCCAGCTCCAAATTTTATTTAAACATTATCAACCATGTTGACCTAACTGGCATTTGTAAAATGCTAGACACAATGATATATGCATTCTTTTTGATTGCAATTTGAACTTTTGCCAAAATAGGCCATATGCCAAGTCATAAACTAGCCTCAGAATTAAACTCAAAAAATTAAAATTATATTTTGTAACCTAAATTAAGTTTAGGATTTGGAAACAAAAATAAATTTAGAAAATGCTCAAATATCTGTAAATTAAGCAACACCAACTATTTAATATATAGATCAAAGAAGAAATCACACAGTTTAGGAAATACCAGTATTTAGAGCTGAATGATAATGAAAACACAAAAATTGGGGGATGAAAAAACCCATTATTTATAGGGAAATTTTTATCTATAAATATTTTATTAAAAACTAGGTCTGGAGCTGGGCATGGTGGCGCATGCCTGTAATCCCTGTGGCTCGGGAGGCGGAGGCAGGAGGATTGCCAGTTCGATTACGCCAGTCTGCGTAATTTAGCAAGACCCTGTCTCAAAAAGTACAAAAAAAAATGGACTGAGGGTGCAGCTCAGTGGTCCGGCACTTGCAAAGCATGCAAGTGCAAGGCCCTGAGTTCAAACCCCAATATCGCAACAAACCAATGAACAAACAAACAAACAAACAAACAAAAAAAACTAGGTCTGGGGAAAAAAATAACTAGGACTGTGGAGATGTAGCTCAGTGATATAGTATTGTCTAGAATGTGTGAGGTCCTTGGTGCAAAAAATATAAATGCATAGATAGATTGGGCTACAACTCCAGCATTAATAAATAAATTTAAAACATAATGGAAATTAATAAAAGGAAAAAAATCAATTACTTAAAATTCCATTTTAAGAATCGAGAAAGTGAGCACATTTTTCCCAGTAATCTTATTAGTAATCTTTTAGTGTGCAACTTAATGGGTCTTATTATGACATTTCCATAAGTGCATGTCATTGTACATTGCTTAATTTCTTCTTACTGATTATCCTCTCATGACCCCCTCCCCTATCTCCTCCCTCCCTGTCAATGGTCCCCCTTCTGCTTGGACCTTTTTTGTGTGTATATGTATCTATATACATGATCCCAATTTTGCCTTAAGGGCAAAATACATGATACTTCCTTTCCTTTCTCCCATTACTCTTTCTTCTTGCTCCCTTGCCCTTTTATTTAGTCTGCTATCTTTCACTACCTAGTTCCCTTCTACTTTCATTGAATATATGTTGAAGTCTAGCATCCACATATGAAAGAAAACATGATATTTGTCTTTCTGGGTCTGGCTTATTTCACTTAAAATGATGATCTCTACTTCTGTCCATTTTCCAGCAAATGCTGTGAGTTTGTCCTTCTTTATGGCTGAATAAAACTCCATAGTATAAAGCCGGGCTCCATACTGTATATCTACCACAATTTTCTTGTCTACTCACCCATTCATGGACACCTTGGTTGATTCCATATCTTGGGTCTTGTGAAAAATGCTACAATACACATGGATGAATAGGCATCACTGTAGTATATTGATTCGTATGCCTTCAAATATATACCCAGGAGTGGTATTGCTGGGTCATATTGTAGTACTAGTTTTATTTTTTTAAAAACCTCCACAATGATTTCCATAGTGGCTGCACCAGCCTGCTTTCCCAGTAGCAGTGTGATAGCGTTCCTTTCTCCCCACATCCTTGCCAGCATTTGTTGTTTTATTTCCATTGATGGTAGCTAGTCTGATTAGGGTGAGATGATATCTCAATGTAGTTTTCATTTGCACTTCCCTGATGTCTAATAATGGCTTGTATGTTAGTTCTATTTTTAGTTTTTTTCAGGAACCTTCATACTGATTTCCACAGTGGCTGCACCAATCTGCATTATAACCAGCTGTGTGTAATGATTCCTTTATCTCCAAATCCTTGACAGCATTTGTTGTTGTTTGTTTTGTTGATGATAGCTATTCTGACTGAAGTGAGAGAGTATCTCATTGTGGTTTTCATTTGCATTTCCCTGATGGCTGCGGATGTGGAATGGTTTTTCATATGATTGTTAGCTATGTTTTTCTCCTTTTGAGAAGTCTCTGTTCAGTTCTTTTGCCAATTTTTTGATTGGATACTTTGATTTTTTGTTGTTTAATTTTTTTTTAGCTCTTTATATATTCTAGATACTAATCCCTCTCTGATGTACAGCTGGCAAAGATTTTTCTCCAATTCTCTAGGTTGTCTCTTCACTCTGATACTTGTATCCTTTTCTGTGCAAAAGCTTTTTAATTTCATGCAAACTTGCTATTGTTTCCTGCACTATTGGGGTCTTGCTTGAAAGTCCTTGCCTACGCATATGTCTTGAAATGGTTTCCCTATGTTTACCTCTAGCAATTTCAGAGTTCCCAATTTTACATTAAGGTTTTTGGCCCAGTTTGAACTGATTTTTGTACAAGGTGAGAGAGAGGAATCCAGTTTCAGTCTTCTACATAAGGATATCCAGTTGCCCAAACACCATTTGTTGCAGCGGGTGTCTTTTCTTCAATTTTCCATCTGTTGGTTTGGGGGTTTGTTTGTTCTTCTTTTTCTAAGAGCTGGTGCATCATTAAGTTGTTTGAGCCCGCTCTGGTTTTTTAATGTAGGCACTCATAGCTATCAACTTCCATTTTAGAACTGCCTTTGTTATATTCCATATGTTCTAGTAGGTTTTGTTTTCCTTTTAATTTGAGTCTAAAATTTTTAAAATTTCCTCCCTGATTTCTTTAAGTACCATTGGCACAAGCATGTAATCCCAGCACTCAGAAGGCCAAGGCAGGAGGATTGACATGAGTTTGAGGTCAGCCTGGTCTACATGGCAAGTCCTAGGATGGCCTGGGGCTACACAGTGAGATCCTGTCTTATAAAAACTAAAAATAAAATGTCTATTATTCATTCTCCATTTATTTCTATAGTTTCCATAATTTCTCTTGCTATTGATGTCTAGCCTGCAGCCATGGCCCTGTGGCATCCGATCCCGTCAGATCTCGGAAGCTAAGCAGGGTCGGGCCTGGTTAGTACCTGGACGGGAGACCGCCTGGGAACACCAGAAGCTGTAGGCTTGGGAGAAGGACCTGGCAACCCCCTCCCAAAAATCAATCTGCCATTGAAAACCCTATGAACAGCAGAGAGTTTCCCCTGTTGTACAGAGGGTCGCTATGAGCTGGATACTGACTCGACGGCACCTAACAACAACAACATTGATGTCTAGTTTTATTCCATTATGGTCTGATAAGATACATTAAATTATTTAAATTTCTCTATATTTGTTAAGACTTGACTTATGGCCTAAACTGTGATCTATTTTAGAGAAAATTCCATGGGCTGCCAAGGAGAATGTGTATCCTGAACCTTTGGTTGGAATATTCTGTATATGTCTATTAAGTCCATTTGATCTATTGTGGTGTTTCACTCTGAAGTTTCATTATCGATTTTTTGTCTTGATGTTCTATATGTTCTATATGATGTTCTATATGATGTTCTATATGATGTTAAGAGTGGAGCATTGAAGTCACCCACTCTTACTGTATCTGGTCCTATCTGTCCCTTTAAGTCAGTTTTTTAAATGAAGAATGCAACAATATTTTGTGCATATATACTTACAATTGTGTGTTTTTGATCAATTTCTTCCTTTATGAATATATAGTGAACTTCTTTGTCTCCCTGGACTAGCTTAACGTGAAGTCTACTTTGTCTGATATAAGGATGGCTACGACCCCACTCCTCCTTTGGCTCCCGCCAGCTTAGTATAGCAATTTCCATTCTTTCACTTTTAGTCTGTGTTTGTCCTGGCCACTGAGATGTGTTTCTGGCAGACAACAAATTATTAGATCTGGTTTTTTAATCCAGTCTGATAATATGTCTTTTTTTTTTCTTTTATAGTACTGAGGACTGAACCTAGGGCCTCACACATATTTTTTGCATGTACTCTACCACTGAATTGTACCCCCTAGCACTTTTGAAACTTTTTATTTTGAAATAGAGTGTCAGTGCATTACACAGGCTGCCTCTGGCCTCAAATCTGTGATTCTCCTGTCTCCATCTCCTGAGTAGGTGGGGCTATAGACATGCACCACCATGCCTGGCCTAATTTATGTCTTTTAATTGGAGAGTTAATACCATTTCTCTTTGGGGTTATTATTATTATTATTATTATTTTATTATTGGAAATTTTTAATGTACACCTTAATGTGATTCATTCTGACATGCTTTCATTGTGATGTTTCCATATATGCATTTTGTTGTACATTACATAGATAAGTTCCCCCTTACCCTCTTGTGTGCTTCCTCCCCCCATCCCATCTCCCCACCAAAGACTTCTCTTCCATTTGCATGTCTTTTTATGGTAATACTTTTCTATATATCCTTGGGTTCCAATTATGTTTAAGATCGAAACTTTTTTGTAGTGAACTTTCTTTTTACATTGTCAGTACTATTTCATGAATTTTCTAGCCCATCTATATTAATACCATTCTTTGGTATTATTTGTGTTATTATAATTATTTCCAGGACTATTAAAGTCAGGCTGTTCACCCTGAGGTCACCCCTCCTCCATTCCTCACTCCTCCTTGTTCCTCCTTTCCCCCTTCTCCTCTCCCAGGATTTCCTCCTTTTGTTAGATCTCTCCCTCCTTCTTTTGCATTCTCTTTGGGGTTATTATTGGTAGGGGTTTTCTTTCTTTCTTTTTTTGTGGTACTGGGGGTTGAACATGCTCTGAAAGTGCTGGACCACTGAGCTGCACCCCCAACCCATCTTTTTTTTTTTTTTTTCCTACTTTTTGAGACAGGGTCTCACTAAGTTATATAGACTGCCTGTGGTCTCAAACTTGTGATTCTCCTGCCTCCACCTCCCGAGCCACTGGGATTACAGGTGTGTGCCACCGTGCCCAGATCTTAGGGGTTTTCTGATTCTTGTAAATGTGTTGGATGTTTTCCTTGTTGGTTCATATACTATTCATTATTTTCTTTCTCCCTTATTTATATTCATGGTTGGCTGATTTTTTGAGTTAGACATGACTGATTCTTTCCTAATTTTCTTTGGTTAGTCTGTTCCTCCCATAAGGTTTATTCTTTCCTGTACTCTTGTTGTGGAGACTGTTGTTCTTCCTTCTCTGTGTGTAGGACTCCTCTAAGTGTCTTCCACAATGCTGGCTTGGTGATCATGTCTTGCTTTAGTGTATGTGCTTGTCTTGGAATGTCTTTGTTTATCCATCATTTTTAAATGATAACTTTGGTGGATATTATAATTTTGGTTGGCAATTATTTACTTTCAGGGCTTGAAATATGTCATTACATCCTTTCCTAGAGTTTAGGGTTTGTGCTGATGTAATTCTGATAGGCTTTCCTTTGTAAATGAGCTGGTGTTTTTCTTTTGCAGGTTTTAATATTGTTTGTTCTATAACCTTGGCATTTTAATTATTATGTGTCATGGGGAGGTTCTTTTCTGGTCATTTCTATTTGGTGTTCTGAACGCCTCTTGTGGTTGGATGTCCATTTCTTTCCTCAGATTTGGGAAATTTTCTGGTATAATTTCACTGAGTAAAATTTCTATGCTTTTAGTTTTTATCTCAGCTCTTTCTACCCCATTGATTCTTAGATTTAATCTTTTGATCTTGTCCCAAGGTTCTTGAAAATTGTGGTCTATTCTTTTATTTATTTATTTTATTTCTATCTGAATGTAGTATTTCCTCAACCTTGTCTTCCATCCCTGATACTCTATCTTCTGTTTGGTCTAGTCTACTGGTGATGCTTTCCACTATGTTTTTTATTTGGTTTATTGAATTCTCCATTTCCAACATTTATGTGTTTTTTTCTTTTAAAAATCTCAATTTCCTTGCAGGATTTCTTATCCATTTTGCTGACTTTGTCTTCTATATTGGTAACTTTCTGACCTGGGTCCTGTATTGATTTCCTTACTTTGTTCATTTGCTTGTGTCCTCGCTTGTAGGGCACTGCCTAGAGAGGCAGTTTGCCCTGGGATCTATCTAGGCCCCTTGGAGGACTGAGGCTTGTTCCCCAGGCAGTCACCTTTGCCCTACATCTGGGAACTCAGGGTCGTGGAGCTCCCCATGATGGCACTGGCATCTAATCCCTTGCCTCAGACCCCTCGACACTGATTGGCTGTTTCTAAACCCCTGAATGGCTCCTGATTGGACCGTTCAAGAACCACCCTGACTGGCTACTTTTACAAAACCAAATTTGCATATCCCCTCTGATTGGCTGAAACCCATATGGGGTGACTGCCTCTGATTGGTCCCCAGCTAGCCCCAGAAGAGTGGGCGGTACATGGAGCAGTCTAGGTCCATTCCATCAACCAGGACAGACAAGGAAATAATAAAGAGCTATTGGAGCAGAGCACTTGGAGTTGGTGTTTTCACTAGGAAGAAAGAAGCAAGGAGCCTCCGTGGGCATAAGCCTCTGAGCCTGCCTTTCTCAAGGCTTCTCAGAGCCGCTGTGGGCATAAGCCTCCTTTTCTGGTGGCTTGGGTGCTTGGCTCCCCCTCACCAGAAGACGGGTCTTTGGTGGCTGGTTCCCACTCATGGCAGAGGCGAGCCCAGTGGCAGGGCAACGCCCCACACTCTCTGAAGTCATAGGCATAGAAATATTTTTTAAAACTAACAAAGAGAAAAGATAAAAGCTACATTAGAAAAAAAGGAAATGATAAAATGAAAATTAACAATGATAATGGAAACTAGAAAAAATGAATCAGTAAAACAAAATAAAAGTTGGACACTGATTTGCTCCCTTGCAACCACAGGGTCTCTGCAGCTGAGGCAAAGGGATCTCAAGCCCCAGGCCAGAGGCAGCCTGCCCAGTTCAATGTGATCCTGTCTCCAGACAAAAGTAAGAAAAAGGGCCGGGGGTAGTATACAGTGGCAAAGCATTTACCCTATGCAAAGCCCTGGGTTCAATCCAGCATAATAGGAAGAAAGAAAAAAAGGGGGGGGGGAAATAAAGTACTGGAGGGGCTTCTTTCTGTGGCCTCTAATATTGGCAGCTGTTAGGTGGAGGTGGTGGTCAGTTGAGGATGGTGTATTTTTATCTAACTCTGGCTCAGAGTTGGCAGTCTCTGTATTTCCCATCAGGAAATGGAGTTCTCTCCTTTCCCCAAGGGGTGGGGCTTGCTTCTGAGCAATATCCTAGAGCTTCCTGCTGCCTGAACCTCTTAGGATTTAAGTGTCCCATCTCCCTCCTCACTGCAACTACCTGCTGTACCTGCGTACCATGCTGAGGTTGTGGTAGGTCACCCCCAGGCTCTCCATGGGTGATAATTCTTTGTTTTCAGACACCTTAGGTAGCTCAGTCTCATACAATAGGTTTCCTCTCAAGATGGTGCTGGTTCTTAACCCTCAGAGATGTAGAGTGCGGGAAAGAGAGTCACTTCTTCAATGTTGAACTCCCCAGTCAGGAAGAGCCACTGTCTCACCAAATCCCAGAAGAGTTCAAGTGCTTCAGGGACTGTGGACTTGTCCGGTGGGACTGGCAGTCTGATGACCAGAACTGTGAGGCTTACCTCTCTGGATGAGAGCTCCATTTCCCCTCCCCCACCAGAAGCCACAGCTGGAGATGTGTCCTGCTCAGGCCTTCTCACTGCTCAGCTCCATTCTGCAACCTGGGGTCCTTTCATAATCTCCTCTGTGGTTTCTTTGCTTCTCCAGACCTTTCTTTGGAAAAGAGTCCATTCCCTCCTATTCTAATTCCTTTGTTTTACCACATCACATGGAGACTGCATTTAATCTGTCATCTTAAACCAGAAGTTGAAAGTGAGCACCTTTAATTGAAGGTTAGGAGAAAGAAAGGGGTAGAAACTAATGAAATGGAAAATAGATAAATAATAGGTATAATCAACAAAATTTAATTTTATTTTATTTTTTGTAAATACACAAAACATGGGCTGGGGATGAGCATTTGTCTAGTGTAATACCCTTGGTTTGGTCCAGCACCACTAAAACAAACAAGCAAACAAACAAAAAACTAAAAGAAAAGATTACGACTCAATTCTGACTTCTGTACAACCAAAAGTTCTTTAAAAGATTTTGCAAAATTTAAGAAGTTTATAGCTAATTGACCAAGAAAGAGAACAAAGAGAAAAGCAGCGATGTACTCCTAAATTTCCACATATCAAATGAGATACATAAAAAGTATAATCAGTTGTCAATAATAGAATGTGCTATGGACACTATGGACTGAACTCAAGTCCTTTAGCATGCTAAGCATGTCCTCTAACATTGAAGTACATCCCCAGCTCCAAGTTACCAGTAAATTTGACATCTCACATAAAATGGGCAAATTTGTTGAAATATACAAGTACCATATTGACAAGAAATTGAAAGCCTCATAGAAAAAGCACTTGACAAAATTCAACCTTTATTCATGGCAGGAACTCTTGGTAATCAGGAATAGGGCATTATTCTCAACCAGTTAAAGGGTATCTATGATAAACCCGTAGCTACTTTAATACTGGGGGCTAGGGTTTAGCTAAGTTGATAGAGTGATGTTCTGTGCTCTCTGAGTACCTGGGTTTGATCCCTAGCACCACAAAATAGGAGAAAGCCCTGGACGTCCACCCCTAAAACAATCAGCCACTGAAAACTCTAGGACTAGCAAAGACATACTGACATAGTGCCTGGCGTGGCACAGTGTCAGGAAGTGTTTCATCTGTTGTACATAGGATTGCTGTGAGTCAGATCCAACTTGATGGTACCTAAAAACAACAATTTAGTACTTAACAGGAAAAGACTAACTGCTTTCCTCATAAAATTTGGAACAAAGTAAGGATGTCACCTCTTTCTATTCCTATTCAACACTGTGTTGGAGGTCCTAGCCTCGTAGCCTGTGCAATAATTTGAGAAAAGAAAAGGTAAGGTATAAGGATTGGTAGAGTAAATAAAATTTACATGCAGAGGACATAGCTAATGTGATAGAAGCTTATTTCTCTTTTATACAATAGTTCAAGGTAGGTAGATGGATTTTGCTTCATGAAGCTATTCTAGAGACACAGACTAGTTTGATAGTTTAATTATCCTCATCATGTATCATGCAAAATTGCTCTGGATTCTAACATTTAACATGCTAGTACGAGGGAAGGTAGAGACCCAGTGATGGGACAGATGCTCCATATCTTAAGGCCTGTTCCCACGGGCAGCACACATTACTTCTAGGTACATTCCATTGTTGGCAACTTTGAAGCAGAATACAATATATCAGTCCCTGGGAGTGGAACACTGTGTGTTGGTTACCAATCCCAGGGGAGGACTCTAAACACCAATTTACACTATTTCCTAGATCTGGCCAGTTCCCAGGTTGGGCAGGAGGCTTTACATATACATAGCTGGCAAAATTCAGTTCTGATGATACAGATCATTTTCATAACAAGTCACACAAAGCAGATTTATTATTCATAGACAGGCAACAAGGATGAGTGAACCACAGCAAGCCATCTCCCAAACCTTGGTAAAGTAATCCGGGATAGACACAGTCTTGTGTGCGTACGCCTCACTTCATCATATTGCAGCAGCGGGAACTTGAAAGCTGTCTGCTCTGAATTTTATATCCTTTGGGATACTTGGTTCACTGAGCTCAAGTGTTGCAGAACATCCTGTGCTAGGAGGGATGAGGACAAAGCCTGGATTATTCTGGGTAGTCCCTTCTTATCTCAGGGTAGTGCCTTCTGGGTACACACTGCCTGAGAATTTCAGGTAAGAGGAGAAAAAGTAAGGCAGTTAATGCCATTCAGGGACCAGTTCTGCAGCAACTTAGTCATCAGCTTGCAACAGAGACTAGGAAATGTAGCTTGGCTGAATAGCCAGCTATCTAGCTTCAGTTATTGTTGTGGAAAATGGGGAGAATGGGGTTTGGTGGATAGGAGTCTGTGCATTAAAAGTTTTCTTCATAATAAAAGATACCATCAAAAAATTGAATACGCAAACAAGGAGAAATTATTTTCAAGGAATATTGATGTGAAGAATGTATGAACACTTCTATAACCAAATGAAATGATTAGTCTTTTTTTTTTTTAAGGAAACGAATGGTTAATGATATTTATCATTAGTAGTAATCATAGGAATGTAAATTAAAATAACAGGAAATATTATTTCATATCCATCCTACTGGACAAAATTTATTTGCTGGCCTAAGTTATTATAAAATGAAATTCTTCTTTGATGTTGATGGAAAAAATAAATTGGAACTTTTTGGAATTTTCAGAGAAATTTGGAAATACAAGACTGAGGCAAGTTCAAAGCCAGCCTGAGCTACATAGAGTTCTAGGCCAGCCTGGACTACATAGCAAGACCTTGTTAAACAAAAACAAAACAAAATAACAGCAACAACAACAAAACCCCAACAAAACAAAACAAATGGCTCCCATCAAACTCAGGACCTAGAATTTACAGCCAAATTTTACCGAACCTTTAAAGAAAAATTAACGCTTACGCTTCTCAAACTATTCCATAAAATTGAAAGGGACAGAATCGTTCCAAACTCATTCTATGAAGCCAGTATCACCCTGATACCAAAATGAGGTAAGTGCACAACAAAAAAGAAAACTATACACCAGTTTCTCTGGTGAACATAGGTGCAAGAATCCTCAGTAAAATAATTGCAGACCAACAACAGTAAAATAATTGCGAACACAGCAACACATTAAAAATATCATACACCATGATCAAGTGGACTTCATTCCACAGATGTAAGATTGGTCAAGCATACATTAATCAATAAATGTAATAAGTACATAAATAGACTCAAAGACAGAAATCACATGATCATATCAATAGACACAGAAAAAGCTTTGACAATGTTAAACATGCTTTCATGACAAAAGCCCCAAAGAAACTAGGAACACAAGGAACATAATAAAGCTATATGCAACAAACCTGCAGGCTGGGATTTAGCTCAATTGGTAGAGCGCTGTTCTGCAGTCTCTGAGGTCTCGGGTTTGATTCCCAGCACCACAAAAATGGGAGAAGGAGGCAATCCACTCCCAAGGCAATCCAGAAATAACCAGTCATTGAAAACCCTGTGCAGAGTTGGACACGACTCGACGGCACCTAACAACAACAATGCAACAAACTTATAGCAAATATTATACTAAATGAGAAAAAAACTGAAAGAGACAGAAATCAAGAAAGAAACACAGGTATTCACTCTTTTCACTCTTACTCAATATAATGATCAAAGTCTTAGCCAGAGCAATAAGGCAAGAGAAAGAAATAAAAGAGAAGGAAGAAATCAAAGAATCCCTGTTTGTAAATGATATGATCCTATACTTAAAAAGGCCCTAAAGAGACTCTATCAGAAAACTCTTAGATCTGATACTTTCAGCAAAGTAGCAGGGTATGAAACCAATATTTAAAAATCAGTAGCACTTTTATTAATCAATAATGAACATGCTAAGAAAGAAATTGAGAAAACAGTCCCATTCACAATAACTTCAAAAAAGAAAGAAACATGGCGCATGTCTGTAATCCCAGTGGCTCGGGAGGTGGAGGCAGGAGGATTCCAAGTTTGAGACCAGAGGCAGTCTGTGTAATTTAGCAAGGCCTGTCTCAAAAAAGTAAAAAAATTGGACTGGGGGTACAGCTCAGTGGACCAGCACTTGCAGAGTATGCAAGCGCAAGGCCCTGGGTTCAACACCCAGTACTGAAAAAAAAAAAAAAAAAAAAAAAAAAAAAAAAAAAAAAAAAAAAAAAAAAAAAAAAAAAAAAAAAAAAAAAAAAAAAAAAAAAAAAAAAAAAAAAAAAAAAAAAAAAAAAAAAAAAAAAAAAAAAAAAAAAAAAAAAAAAAAAAAAAAAAAAAAAAAAAAGAAAGAAAGAAAAGGAAAGAAAGAAAAAGAAAAAAGAAATCTAGGAATTAGCTTAACCAAAGAGGTGAAAAATGTCTACAATGAAAACCCCAAAGCACTGAAGAAAGAAATTAAGGAAGACACCAGAAGATGGAAAGACCTCTCTTGCTCATGGATTGGCAGAATTAATATTGTGATAATGGCTATACTACCAAAAGCAATCTACACGTTCAATGCAGTCTCCAGCAAAATTCCAACAGCATTCTTCACAGAAATAGAAGAAACAATCCTAAAATTCACATAGAAGCACAAAAATTCCCAAATAGCCAAGCAATTCTGAGCAGAAAGAGCAATGCAGGAGGTATCACAATATTTGACATCAAGTTATCCTACAGGGGCATAGTGACAAAAACACCTTGGGACTGGCATGAAAACAGATATGAATAACAATAGAAGAGAGGAGCCTGAAATCCACGCAGCTATAGCTACCTGATTTTGACAAAGATGTCAAAAATATACATTGGAGAAAAGATAACCGTTTTAACAAATGCTGTTGTTAGGTGCCCTCGAGTCGGTATCGGACTCATAGCGACCCTCATAGGGTTTTCCATGGCTGACTGTTTCGGGATTGCCTTGGGAGTGGGTTGCCAGGCCCTTCTCCCATTTTTTGCGGTGCTGGGAATTGAACCCGGGACCTCAGAGACTGCCCTGCAGTGCTCTACCAACTGAGCCAAATCCCAGCCGTTTTAACAAAAGGTGCAAAGAAAAGTGGATATCCACACGTAGAAGAAACTAGATTCTTATCTCACCCTGTATAAAATTCAAGACGAGTCAAATATCTTAATATAAAACCAGAAACCTTGAAACTACTAGAGCAAAACATGAGAGAAACACTTCAATATAAAGGCACAGGGCAGGTGCTGTGATGAATGCTTGTAATCCTAGCTACTTGAGAGGCTGAGGCAGGAAGATTGCAAGCTTGAAGTCAGACGCAGGTTTTGCAACCAAAAAAGACCCTGTCAAAAAATTAAATAGAAAAAAAAAAAGGGGATTGAGAGTGCAGCTTGGAGGTGGAACATTTGCGTAGTATTCACAAGGCCCTGGATTCAACCCCCTAGTAATGGCCAAAAATTAATTAATTAATTAATTAATTAATTAAAAATAAATAAAAGATACAGCCACAGACAAGAATTTTGTTTGTTTGCAGTACTTGGAGGTTGAACACAAGGCATCCCACATACTTTGCCGGTAGTTTACCACTGGGCTGCACCCCAACCCTTTTTTTGTTGTTTAAAGTTTGAGACAGGTTATTGCTAAGTTATGCAGGCTGCCTCTAGCATCAAACTTGTGAACCTCCTGCCTCAGCCTCTCAAATTGCTGGGATTACAGGTTACTGTGCCCAACTCAAGAATATTCTTAAAAGGACTTCAATAGCCTAGGAAATAGTAGCAAAAATTGACAGATGGGATTGCACAAAATTGAAAATCTTCTGGGTAGCAAAGGGAGCAATCAATAGAGTAAAGAGAGAGCCTGCAGAATGGGAAAAAATCTTTGCCAACTATACATCTGAAAGGGGATTAATATGTAGAATATACAAAGAACTAAAAAAATTAAATACTAAAAAAGCAAATAATCCAATAGTGGACACTTGAATTGAACAGACAATGTTCAGAATAAGTATAAAGGCCAATATATATATATATATATATATATATATATATATATATATATATATATATATATATATTATATGAAAAAATGTTTAACATCCTTAGCCATCAGAGAAATGCAAATCAAAGTCACACTAAGATTGCATCTCACCTGTTAGAATGGCTAGCATCAACAAAACAAACCAATGCTGGTGAGGATAGGGCAGGGAGGAATATTTATACACTGCTGAAGGGACTATAAATTACTACACCATTATGGAAATTAATGAGCTAATGTATGATCCAGTTATACCACCCCTAGGCATATACCCTAATGAGTCTAAGTCATCCTATCATAGAGACACCTTCCATGTTCATTGCAGTACTATTCACAATAGCTAAGATATGGAATCAGCCCAAATGTCCATTAACAGATCAATGGAGTTTTTAAACAAATTTTTAGTACTTTTTAATGTACAATTAATGGGTCTCATTATGACATTCCCATACATGCATTTCATTGTACATTGCTCACATTAACTCCCTCCCTACCCTCTCATGACTCTCTTCTCCCATCCCCTGCTTCCCAGCCAATGGTCTCCTTTCTACTTGCATGTCTTTTTTGTGAGTATATTTATATACATATGTGCATCCTGATTTTGCCATAAGGGCAAAATATGTGATGTATTTTTTTCTCCAATTACCCCTTCTTCTTACCCCCTTCCCCTTTAATCCATTGTCTTTCCTTATTTGAATGGATAATATCGGCTGTGAGTTTATCATAGGTGGACTTTAAGATGTTGTATTTCCCTGTTATGACCATCTTCTTCAGGGCTTTTGTCATGAAACGGTGTTGCACTTTGTCAAAGGCCTTCTCAGCATAAATTGAGATGATCATGTGATTTCTGTCTGCAAGTTTCTTGATATGTTGAAGTACATTAATTGGTTTTTCTATGTTGAACCAGCCTTGCATCTGTGGAATGAAGCCTACTTGATCATGGTTGTTGTTGTTAGGTTCCACCGAGTCCTGTCCAACTCAGCGACCCTTACAGGGTTTTCAATGGCTGATTGTTTGGGGATTGCCCCAGTAGTGGATTGCCATATCCTTCTCCCATTTTTGCAGTGCTGTGAATTGAACCCATGACCTCAAAGACTGCAGAGTGGTGCTCTACTAACTGAGCTAAATCCCAGCCCCTTTGATCATGGTGTATGATCTTTTTTATGTGTTGCTGGATTTGATTTCCCAGAATTTTATTAAGGATTTTTGCATCTATATTCATCCAGGGAAATTGGTCTATAGTTCTCTTTCTTTGAAGTTACCTTGCACAGTTTTGGTATCAGAGTAATGCTGGCTTCATAGAATGAGTTTGGAAATGTCCTTTCCATTTGTACTTTATGAAATAGTTTGAGAAGAATAGGTGTTAATTCTTTTTTGAAGGTTTGATAGAATTCTACTGTGAACCTGAAGGGACCTGGGCTTTTGTTTGTTGGGAGACTCATTACTACTGCCTCTATTTTAGTGAATGTAATGGGTCTATTTAAATTGATTATGCCCTCTGGGCTTAATTTTGGTAATTCATATGTGTTAATGAAATTTCCATTTCGTCTGTATTTTCCTTTTTTTGGGCAGTACAATTTCTCAAAATATTCCCTGATGACCTTCTGAATTTCACTTGTATCAGCAGTTAGGGCCACAGTCTTATCTCTAAGTTTTTAAAATTTCAGTCTCTTCTTTCTTCTGGTGAGATTGAATAGAGGGGTGTCTATTTTACTTACCTTTTTCAATAACCAGCTCTCAGTCTGATTAATTCTTTGAAATGTCTTTTTGGATTCTAATTGGGATATTTCTGTTTTGATCTTGATAATTTCAGTCCGAGTGCTCCTTTTGGGACTGGCTTGTTGTCTTTCTAGTGCCTTGAGATGTGTCATTAAGTTATTTAATTGGGCCTTCCCTAACTTATTGATGAAGGCACTCATGGCTATGAACTTCCCTCTTAGAACTGCCTTTGTTGTATCCCACAAATTTTGATAGGATATATTTTCATCGATTTGGTTGCAGAAATTTTTAAATCACCTCTCTGATTTCTTTGATGACACATTGATCATTGAGCAGTGTATTAATCAGTCTCCACGAATTTATAACATTTCTGAAATTTTTCTTGCTTTTGAGTTCTTATTTTATTCCATTGTGATCTGATAAGGTACAGGGGATTATTTCTATTTTATTGTATTTGTTGAGGTCGTTTTTGTGGAATCAACTGTGGTCTATTTTAGAAAAAGTTCCATATGGTGCTAAGAAGAATGTGTATTCTGCATCTGATGGACAGAATATTCTGTAGATATTTGTAAGGTCCAGTTGGCCTATGGTGCTATTCAAGTCTTCCATTTCTCTGTTGGTTTTTGCTTTGATGACCTTTTGTTTTGTGTGTGAAAGCAGCTATTAAAACCTCCCATTATTATTGTGTCCAGCCTGATGAATTCCTTTATCTCCAATAAAATTTGTTTTATGAAGCTAAGTGCCCCTATATTTGGTGAGTAAATATTAAGTATAATTATGGGTTCCTGGTTGACTATTCCTTTTACTAATATGAAAATATGGCCTCAGCAACAGAAACAAAGCTAGAGATTGCATGATAGAATTCTGTCCAGCCAATGACATTTACATAGAAAATATATTTTTTTTCACCAACATAAACAGTGACTATACACATGGACTTCACCAGATGGAACATATAGGAACAAAATCGTCTACATTTGTGGAAAGAAATGATGGAAAAGCTCAATATCAAATGTCAGAATGAGACCAGGTGCCAATTGTGGATCAGGCCATCAGCTGCTCATATGCAAGTTCAAACTGAAACTGAAGAAAATTAGAAAAAGTATATGAGAGCCAAGAAATGACCTTGAGTATATACCACCTGAATTCAGAGACCACCTCAAGAACAGGTTTAATGCATTAGATACAAATGATAAAAGACTAGATGAGTTGTGGCATGATATCACAGATATCATTCATGAGGAAACAAAAGGTTATTAAAAAGACAGGAAAAAAAGAAAAGACCAAATTACATGTCACAAGACACTCTGAAACTTGCCCATGAACACTGAGCAACTAAAGTAAAAGACATGATGAAGTTAAGGAATTAAATAGAAAATTTCAGAAGGCAGCTGGAGAAGACAAAATCAGATATATTAATGACATGTGCAAAGAGCCAGAGACAGAAAACTAAGAGGGAAGAGCACACTCTGTTTCCCAAGCTTAAGGAATTGAAGAAAAAAATTCAAGTCTCAAGTGGCAATAGTGAAGGATTTTACAGGGAAAATATTAAACAATACAGGAAACCTCAAAAGAAGTTGGAAAAAATACACAGAGTCATTATACAAAAAAGAATTGGTGGATGACCAACTATTACATATGATCAGGAACCAATGTTATTAAAGGGTGAACTGGGAGCTGTCTTGAAGGAATTGGCTAAACACAAGACTCTAGAATTTGATGGAATACCAATAGAAATGTTTCAACAAACAGATGCAGCACTGGAGGTGCTAAAGTGTTTATGCCAAGAGATTTGTAAAACAGCTACCTGGCCAACAGACTGGAAGTGATCCATATTTCTGCCTATTCCCACGAAAGGGGATCCAACTGAATTTGGAAATGATTGAAAGATATCATTAATATCACATGCTAGCAAAATTTTTCTAAAGATCATTCAAAAGTGACTGCAGTACTGTACAGACAGGGAACTGTCAGAAAATCAAGCTGATACAGAAGAGGGCATGGAATCAGGGACATCATTTCTGATGTCAGATGGATATTAGTCAAAAACAGAGAATACCAAAAGGTGTCTATCTATGTTTTATCGACTATGCAAAGGCATTTGACTATGTGAATCACAACAAATTATGCATAACATTGTGAAGCATGGGAATACCAGAGCACTTAAGTGTACTTGTGAGGAATCTATACATGGACCAGGAGGCAGTTGTTCAAACAGAACAAGGAAACATTGTTTGATTTAAAGTCAAGAATGATGTAAGTCAGGGCTGTATCCTTTCACCATAACTCCTCAATTTTTATCCTGAGCCAATAACCCAAGAGACTGGACTTTATGAAGAAGAACATGGCATCACGATTGGAGGAACACTTATTATCAATCTGCATTATGCAGATAACATAACTCTGGTTGCTGAAAGTGAAGCTGATTTGAAACTTTTACTGATGAAGATCAAAGGATGTAGCTTTCAGTATGGATTGTGACTCAACATCAACAAAACAAAAATCCCTACAACTGGGTCAGTATGCAACTTCATGATAAATGGAGAAAAGATTGAGGTTGTCTAAGATTTTGTTTTACTTGGTTATACAATTAACAACCATGGGAGCAGCAGTGAAGAAATAAAAAGATGCATTGCTTTGGGAAAAACTGTGGCAAAAGATCTCTTCAAATTAATGAAAAGTAAAGATGTCACATTGAAGACAAAGATGCACCTATCTCACACGGTATTTTCACTTGCATCATATGGTTGTGAATGCTGGACATTGAATAAGGGAGACCGGAAAAGACTTGATGCTTTTAAATTATGGTGCTAGAGATGAATATTGAATATACCATGGACTGCCAAAAAGAACCAACAGATCCATCCTAGAGGAAGTGCAACCACAATACTCCTTGGAAGCAAGGATGGCTAGATTGCATTTTACATATTTTGGACATATTTTCAAGAGTGAGCGATCCCTGGAGAAGGACAGTATATTTGTGAGAACAGCAGGCCAATGAAAAAGGAAAACCCTCAACTAGATGGATTGACACAGTGTCGGCAACAATGGTCTTAAACATAAATAAGATTGTGTGCCTGGCACAGAATTGGGAAATGTGTTTTTCTTTTGTACATAGGGTCACCATGAGTTGGACCCAACTTGAGAGCACCACCATCACCACCACCACCACCACCAATAACAACAGTATCCTTTTTTGTGTCTTCTGATTCGTTTGGAATTGAAGTCTAAGTTGTCCAAAATTAGTATCACAACTGGTGCCATTTTTTGTTTCTCACATGCTTGATATAGTGCTTTCCAACCTTTAATTTTCAGCCTTTTATGGTCTTTAAGGGTAAGGTGAGTCTCTTGAATGCCACATATTGAGGTTTATGTTTTTTAATCCAATTACCAATCTATGTCTCTTGTTTGGTGAGTTAAGACCATTTACATTAAGAGTAATTATTGAGAGGTGCTTATTATTCTGCATCAATTTGGTACTTGTACTGTTTTTTGATTCATAATTGGGTTTTCTTTTCTTAAGCTCCTCTCATGTTTATTATTCACTCCTTTGATCTTGTATTTGGGGTTGTTTTACCTCCCCCTTATGTGGTGTTTCATTGAGGATCTTCTGTAGTGCTGGTTTGGTGGTTGTGAATTGTTTAAACAAGGCAATATCATGGCATGCCTTGGACTTGCCGTCTATTTTAAAAGATAGCTTCACTGGGTAATGTAATCTTGGTTGACAGTTTCATTCTTTTTCATGATTTGGTTGATGTCTGTCCAAGCTTTTCTTGCCTTTAATGTTGTTGTTGAGAAGTCCACTGTTATTCTGATGGGTTTGCCTTTGTAAGTGAGTTGGAATTTCTCTTTGTAGCTTTTAGAGTAGCTTCTTGGCTCTCTAGATTTAGCGTTCCGATTATAAATGTATTGCGGGGAGGATCTGCTCTGGTCTACTCTGTTTGTGGTTCTGAATGTTTCAGTTGTGTGGGTATCCAGCTCTTAGGTTTGGGACGTTCTCATCAAATATTTCTTTGAATAAATTTCCTAGTTCTCTTGTGTTGTTTTTCAGCTCCTTCATGATCTCACTAAATTCATGGGTTTTCTTTCCTCATTTTGTCAAATATCTATTGAATATCTTGTTTGTATTGCTTCATCTTTCTTCCTATCTCAGCAACCGAGTAACTAAAGTCTTATACCTTTTCCTTATCTTCAGTTATTTTGTATTTAGCTCATTTAGTCTGGAGATGGAGGATTCTACTGTAATACTGAGCCTACAGCCATAGCACTGTGGCTTCCCATCCCATCAGATCTTGGAAGCTAAGCAGACCCAGACCTGGTTAGTACTTGGATGGGAGACCACCTGGGAACATGAGCTACTGTAGGCTTGGGAGAAGGACCCAGCAAGCCACTCCCAAAAATCAATCCGCCATTGAAAACCCTATGAATAACAGAGAAGCATTGTCAATAGTGTTTTAGCTGTTGTACACAGGGTTGCTATGAGTCGGACATTGATTGATTCAATGGCACCTAACAATAACAACAACAACAACAACAACTGTAATATTGAGTTGATTTCTTTTGCCTTGCATCTCAAGGACTTCTGCTTGATTCTTCTTCAGGGTCTCAATTTCTCTGGAGAATTTTTTTTCCAAATTAGGTACTTTTCTGTGCAGTGAATCAATTGCTCTCATGGTGGTGTCTTTGAAGTGTTTTAGAATATTTATAAGCAAATTTCTCCATTAGGCATCTCTAGGAATCCAGGTATCCTGAAATTATCCATTGAGGTGCTTTGGTTTATAGGATCTTCCCATCCAGCATGACCTTTCATGTTTCATGTGTTTTTCTGCTGAGACTTGCCCATTGTTTGGTCTGGGTGCTAGGTCTCACTTCCTTTGTGTGTGGAGAGGTTATCCCCTAATGTTTCCATGAGTTTGAGTGATGATGAGTTGCTGTCGTTTCTCTCTCCCTCTATCACCCTGTAGTTTGCAGCCTCAGTGTCCTGTACCCAGTTCCTGCTGTAGCCTCTGCATTCACCACTACCTCCTTGGTTTCTCTCCATCCCCTGTGTTCCCAGCCTCCAATCACACCACAGCCTAAACTTTGTGTCTCAGGTGCCCCAGACTCGTAGTGCTATTTTTTCATGTCACGTGTACTACCGGGCCTCAAACATGCCTCATTCTTAAACACTTTCGTAGGCTCAGGGGTCCAGCAGTACCAGTCATTCCTTTCTGTCCTCTGAACTTGCCACCTTTCAGTTTCCCTCCAGCCAATGCATGGTTCCCGTGGCTCCAGAGTCCAGGTCAGTTACTGGAGCCATGCCACTTAAAAAAAAAAAAAAAAAAAATCCACAGTCCCCGGATCTGAAACCCTACAGTGGGGCTATGTCACCCAGCCTTTTCCCAAGAGAGTCCTGCAGACCTCTGTTTTTTCTACTTTGCCTCCCACCAGCCCCGTGCCAGTTGGGAGGGCCCTGTGGCACCTTTCTTCAGCTGTGTGTCCTTGTTGAGTGCTTTGCCGTACCTCCCTCCAGCCGATTGCTATCAGGGATGATCCCCTGAACCTCTCTTTCAGCCGTGCACCCTTGCAGGAAGTTCCGCCTTGTCTCCAGTGGACTGTGTACATTGTTAGGGTGGCCCTGTTAGATCTGTCTTCAGCCATGCACCATCCAAAGGGCTCTATATCCTCTCTCATTTCATTTTAGTTAGGAGAAAGAGTGTCTTGATATAGATGTTGTTGTTGTTGTTAGGTGCCGTCGAGTCGGTATCCGACTCATAGCAACCCTCATAGGGTTTTCAGTGGCTGACTATTTCGGGATTGCCTTGGGGAGTGGATTGCCAGGCCCTTCTCCCATTTTTGCAGTGCTAGGGATTGAATTCGGGACCTCAGAGACTGCAGAGCAGCGCTCTACCAAATGAGCTAAATCCCAGCCCAGTCTGATATAGATACAGAGATGGAATTATCTAAAATAAAATTTCAAAGGACACAGTTGGGGATAAAACACGCTTGTAGTAATGTTTTATGATGACTCAGCAAATTTATAAATTTTGATTCTTTTCAATTTAATGAATTTAAAGTAATGCCATGATCACGTTGTTAAACATTGTGTTAGAGTTTTGAGAATTTTCTTTTGTCATTTTCTGTATATTTCTTACCTAGGAATCTTCTTTTGCAGAAATAAGACAAGAAAAAAAATACAATTGGTCTTGAAAATATTGTTTGAGATTATCAAGTAAACGTACTGATTTATTGGTATACTAAAACAGGCCCTGTTAAAATATTTTAACTATACAAAATATATGTAAGGAAGAACTTAAACTTTAAGGAAAAATAAATAAAAATAAAAACTTACCCATGAGGGAGTCCTCCCTTTGGAAACAAACAAACAAAACCCCAAAACCTTAACTGTGACAATAAACATCAGAAGTAATGTTGAGAAGCAGGTGATTAGTTGGGAAAAATATTTGTAACTGAAATTAAAAAGAGCCAAGATTTCTAAAATATAAAGAGCCTTTAGAAGTAAATCAAGAAGAAATCGAGCATCAACCCAGTTGAAAAATGCAGAAAGTACTTAACAATTTCAGAAAATGAAATCCCTTGAATAAATGAAAATATATACAGGTTGACTCATTATAACTGTACTGAAATAATCTATTTGGTCACTTTGCTAAGGCAGGAACTTCTAGTTCTTTCTATCATAAATGTAAATTTTCCTCATTATAGTTATAATTTTTTGTTGTTGTTATTTTTTTGAGACAGGGCCTCACTGTATACCCCCAGCTTGGCTGGAACTCACTATGTAGACCAGGCTGGTCTTGAATTTGCAGTTGCTCCTTCTACCTCAGCCTCATAAGTGCAAGGATTACAGGCTTGCACCAGTATGCTTGTAATCTATTTAGGAATACTTCAATATGATATAGATATCCCTTCACCTAATGATTAAGCACACATCAATTATGTCTTTAGCTTACGATGATGCAAAATTAACTCATATTCCTAGGCTCAAAATAAGAAGACATCTATATGTAGATTAATAGTTCTTAACTGGAGACAATTTTGCTCCTTGGTGGACATTTGGCAATGTCTGGAGACATTTTTGGTTGTCAAAACATGGGCTGCTACTGGCGTCTAGTTGGCAGAGGCCAGGGATGCTCCTAGCATTCTGTAGCACATGGGGTTACCCTGCACAACAAAGAATTATGAGGACCAGAAGGTCAATAATTCCACTGCTGAGAGACGTTAATCTAGGTATTGAATTCAGCTTCTCTCGCACACAGTTCATTGACCTTTTTGGAGATTGTTTTAAAGTTTTAGAGCCTGTATTCCGCAGTGGTAGAAACCAAGCAGTTATTACAGTCCATCAAAATTTCCCCATGATTCAAACCAGGCAGAATTTTACTACTCACCTGTTCTGTCTTTTTATTTCCTTTGTAGGTATATTCTCAAGAAGAATTTGAATTACTTTCTCTACTCAAAATTATAAATAACATAAGGATTAAACAACAACAACAACAACAACAACAACAACAACAGAATTAGCACATCAAAGCATTTTGGTCTGCTTTTGTGTTTCCTAGAAGAGTTTGGAATGTCATTTTTAAAGCCCCAGAGTCTGGGAAGAGAAAATGGAGACATACCAAGCCATGTTAAGAATTCACTGTTACACAAATGGCCCAGAGAGAGTGACCAGAGTTCAAGAGGGGGCAGAAGAGTGCAGAGGGCATTTCCACTCTCACACCTGTAAGTTATTAATGATCTTTGAAGTCATTGTTGATGGAAGCACTTGTACATTTGAGCTGCTTCATATGTATATTCAGTGTAGTCAGAGAACTGCCTTCTTCTGGAATATCTTCAAGCTGAATCAGACATCAAACAACAAAATCCATGACTAGGGAATATCATGTACCCATGTGACAGATGGAAGGACCCAGGATATGAGAATCAATGCCTAAGTAAGTATGCTGTACATTTCCACCTCTGATTTAGCATTGCTCTCGTAATTTTTAAAATAGCAATCTCAGAAAGTAATGTCCCAGAGTTAAAGTAATATAGCAGGAAGCAATGGTTTTATACTTTTTTTTTTTTAATTTGTAAATCTGTTCTTAGAATACTAGAATGTAATTACCTTATTGTCCTTCAAATATCATTGGATAACTTCTTCCACATTTGCTTGTTTTATATTTTGAAATCTCGGACATTGCCTTTTCTGTTGAGAGCCGAGTCAACAATTTTCTTCACACTTAACAAAGATTAAATCACTCCAAGTCTAACTTTCTCTCTACTTGGGAGCTGGCTCATGAAGACATTCAGCAGTCATAGTTTTACTTTCAGAGGAAGCAGCAAAATATATAGATCTTTGGCTTTATTTTTATTTTTCCCTATTAATATTAAAATTATTTTCATACATATCACTAGCATATCTTTCTAACTAGAATAACATGGCAAGTGTTGACATGATATGGCATTAAGAGACAATCCTAAAGAAGTCAGTCAAAAATTATAGAACATGATTTATTTCCAAAGTCCCTTTTACTTCTTATTAGTAGGCAAAGTATTTCAAGTGAATCTTTTCATTAGAAATTAGGAATTACAACTCGAGAATTTAATTCTATTGATCATCAGTTATATTATTTCCTAGATTTGCTCAATTTCTATAAAATATGAAAAATTGAAGAGAAAGATATGATACAGTATATATCATTAGTTTTGTATGTTCTCTATAAATACTATTGTTGGGGATTTTTAAAATCTATCCCACAACTAGGGTCCCTCATGACAGCCTGAGGGGTTGACCCCTAGTTGACCCCAGGGCCACATCTTACTCACTCACACCAGCCCCTCCCATCAAGTGAGTAAAGATGGCGCCTGGCCAGTCTGACCTGCCCTATCCACCCTAAATTTGATTGGCTCCCCTCAGCAATTCCAGTAAATAACTGTCCCTACCTGGCAGGTATGTCAGTTTACCTGCTGTACCTGTCAGGTGTGTGTCCTGATTGGCTTATCCCAGTTACATGCCCCCTCCGCGACCCTATATAAGCAGGGCTCCCGGACCCCCTTCAACCTCCCACTTCTGACCGTTCCTCAACTTCTACGTGGACCCCATCACCTGGAGCAGCACTCCCTACTCCAGTGAGATCTGCAAGCAAGCCAGCATGATCAAGACCAGCGGCCCAGAAGTGCCAAAGGATTCAAGCAACACACGAAGAGCCTCCCAATTCCTCCCATCCTTGGGAAGGAGGGAAGCAGAGAAGGCAAGCTGCGAGAAGCAAGACCAACTGACGTCCATGGAACATCAGCAGCTGTAGCTGTGCCTTTAAGGCTGAGCTGTTCCAGCACTCAGCCTGTAACATTCCATGCTGCAGGCTTAGAGCCAGAACTTAAAGAGCACTTAGAGCTCTGCACTTATAAGGGTCACTAGCTTGTTGCACCCCACCAGGGGAGCACCCAATAAACTTTACCTTCCTTGTTCCATCTATTGAAGGCCTCCCAAAGTCCTTCATTGGCGCCACCAGTCATTACCAACCTGGTCTAGTGAGTCCCTGATACTCACAGGATGTTGTAGGTGAGGCTCTATTCCTAGCCGGGCTAGAGCCAAAACCGCAATATACTATGAGAGAATAAGAAAGGGGGAAGTTATGGTTGAAATTTAAAATGTCCCCCAAAGGTCATGTCTTTGAATGTTTGGTCCCTAGCTGGTGGTGCTGCCTGTGGAGGTTATAGAAATTTGGAAAGTAGGATTCTCACTTAGAGGAAGTGTTACTGGAGGCGGGCCTTGGGAGATTATACTCCAGACCAGTGGTTCCTATTGATCTATCTGTTTCCTGATCACCAAGATGTGAGACTCTGTGCGACAGGCCCCATAGGCCTGTCCTGCCACCATGCCTTCTGCCTCTGTGGACTACAATCCTCCAACTACATGCTCCCAATAAGTATTTTCTCTCATAAATTTTCTGTGGTCAGATTCTCTGTTACAGCAATGCACCGGTTGACTAATAATTACGTCTTTTTTAAAATTTTTATTTTTTGCCTTGAAAGACAGAATATTAGCCAGGAGAGCCACCATTTTGAACAATAGGCAGGGCTGAGAGATGCTGGTTACACTCCCCAACAAGGGCTTCACCAAGGAGGAGACCAAGTACCTCCGAGTGGCAGAAGCACCCCACAAACTAAAGCTGCAGAGTGGGGAGATAACAAAAGCAGAGAAGCAGCCTGCACCAGCCCAGCCTACCCCAAGCAGCACCCCTCATGCTTCCCCTAAGCAGAAGCCCAGAGGCTGGTTCACCTCTGGTTCTTCCACAGCGTTACCCAGCTCACATCCTGGCACCGTGGATCCTGGAAGTGGGGATAAGGACAGAAACTTGTCAGAGAAATGGAGTCTTTTTGGACCAAGACCCCTCCAAAAGTCTGATTCTGCAGGCTTTGCCATTCCAGCCTACCCAGGAGCCCAGAAGCCCTCTCCCATGGAGCTGATGCGTGCCCAGGCCACCCGAATGGCTGAGGATCTGGCAACCTTCCAGCCACCCAAAGTGGACATCCCTACCATAAAAGAGAAGAAACAACCGCTGCGGACCCATAATCTTGAACCCTGTGACTAGAATGTGCTCACACCCACTGCCTTCTAGAGTTCTTTCTATCCCAGGCACTTTCTTCTTTTACCTTGGCTCTGACACAGGAGTGGTATATTTTTTAAAAACCTCTTAAACCGAGGCTAGGGCCAGAGACCTAACTGATTTTTGAGCAACATTAATGCAAAGCTTGTCCTTGTTATGTGGAAGAAGAAACCATTTTGTACTACTTTAAAGTTAGATTTTTAAAAAGGCAGCAGTGATATTTAGGGGACATTAGGACCTATTTTTGTATCATTTACCCTAGATGAGAACATTGTTCCTCACTTACAAGGTAAATAATGTTCATACAATTCCAAAATCTAGGTTTTTCTGTTTTTCTACCATGCTCAGTATATGCATTGACAAATCATAGTGTAGAGGTGTCCACCAATTAGTTTGGACTGCTCTGACCCTCTTGACTGTGCCAGTGCTGTGCTCCAGCATTGTCAGCTGGGACTAAGACCTATTTTGGGGTTGGGGTACAGTTAATAGCCACACTTTTAAGGGACTCCTCTTTCTTTCTTTTTATTCCTGTCTTTTTTTTTTTTTCTTGCAGTATTGGTGATTGAGCCCAAGGCCTCACGCTTGCATGCTTTGCAAGTGCTGTACCACTGAGCAGCACCCCCAGCCCATTTTTTCACTTTTTGAGACAGAGTATTGCTAAATTACACAGATTGCCTAAATTACACAGATTGCCTCTGATGTCGAACTTGCGATCCTCCTGCCTCTGCCTCCCAAGTTGCTGGGATTACAGGTGTGCGTCACTGCACCAGGCTTGGAGCTCCTCTTTCTAAGCTGAACTGGAGGCTCCTTGCTTTTTGGTCAGCCTAGTGGGTCACTTTGTCCTGCAGTCAGTTCTTTTTTTTTTTTTTTCCAGTACTAGGGGCTGAACCCAGGGCCTCGCGCTTGCATGCTTTGCAAGTGCTGGACCACTGAGCTGCGCCCCTAGCCCATTTTTTTACTTTTTGAGACAGGGTCTCGCTGAGTTACGCAGATTTCCTCTGGTCTTGAACTCGTGATCCTCCTGCCTCCACCTCCCAAGCCACTGGGATTACAGGCATGCGCCACCACACCCAGCTCTACAGCAAGTTCTTAATGTCTCTTGGTGCCTCTTGGGCCACTGCTATTGGAGAGATGCTTGTCCAATAGCACAGAACAAACACTACTCTTGCATATCCTTTCTTGCACTTTAAAGTGAAATTAGTTTAGTTCCAATTTGGTCAAAAATTTCCTAAGGGAGAAAGTTGAGTCTACTGATTTGATATCCATAAATGGATTCTAAACTTTGTGTTTGTGTGTGCTGGGGATTGAACCCAGGGCCTCATGCATGCTAGGCAAGTGTTTTACCATGGAGCTACACTCCCAGCCCCAGGATGTTAAAACTTTTTTTAGAGAAAAGATGGTAGGTACAGTTGGATTATAGACTTAAGGTTCATGAGAAATTAATGTCACCTTCTTTTGATTTCTTTGTTTAGGTCAGGGCCTGAAAATTTTTTTGAGGTGGGGGGAGGAAGAATTCAAAAATTTTTATAATTATTTTCCATAAAAATGAACCCATTACCTTTAGGCAGCACCTCTTACTGAGGAAAAGAAATAAACCTCCTTTTATTAAAAAAAAATTAATTCATTAAAATTAGATAGATGACTCTTGGTCTCTTTACCTTGATCAAGGATATGAATGAATGATGTTCTTAAGACTTAAGAGAAAAAGCAGATATTTTAAAAATAATTAACTACTTTCTATTTTTGTAGTAATGGAAGCCTGAACCCAGGGCCTCACATACACTTTGTAAGTGCTTTGCCACTGAGCTGCACCTCCACCTCCTTTTTTATTTTTTAAATTGAGACAGGGTTTCGCTAAGTTACCCAGGCTGCCTCTGTCTCAAACCTGCAACCCTTCTCCGTCTGCCTCCTGAGTTGCTGGAATGATAGGCATGAGCCACCACCCCTGGCTACTTTTTCTTTTTTTTTAAACAAAACCTTTTTACTTGGAAATAATTTCAAACCCAAAAATGTTGGAAGAATTGCACCAAAACACCTGTTTACGTTTTATCTAGGTTCACTTACTGTTTTATCTTATTTACTTTATTGTTAAAGAGATTTTTCTCTCTCTCGAATGTACATGTTTGTGTCTAAACTACTTGGAAATAAGCTACATGCATTGTGTCCTCCTACCTCCAGATACTAGATTGCGTATTTCCTCAGAAAAAGGATATTCTATTAAGTAACCACACTACAGTTATCAATGAGGAAATTTAACATTGAAACAACACTTTTGAAAAAGTCTACTGTCTATGTTCCAATTTGCCAACTACCCTCACAGGATCCTTTATAGCATTTGAATTTTTCCTCCACTAGAGGTTGCAGTGCACGTATTGCATTTAGCTGTGAAGTTTCTGTAGCCTCTTTCATCAGGAACAGTTGCTCAACCTGTCTTTATCCTTTATGACAATGACATTTTTGAGGAATGCTGATTTTTTTTTAAGAGAATGATTTCATTTTCAGTTTGATTTTTTTCTCATTGTTATATTCAGGTTATGGGCCCTTAATAAAAATCCTACGTGATTGTATTCTTGGAATAATACACCTTTAAGTGCACAGTATCTATCTGCCTCCCATGGTGATATTTGTTGTTGTTAGGTGCCGTCCAGTCGGTATCTGACTCATAGCGACCCTCATAGGGTTTTCAATGGCTGACTGTTTCCGGATTGCCTTGGGAGCGGATTGCCAGGTCCTTCTCCCATTTTTGTGGTGCTGGGAATTGAACTCAGGACCTCAGAGACTGCAACACAGCGCTCTACCAACTGAGCTAAATCCCAGCCCCCATGGTGATATTAATTTCGATAATTTGGCCAAGATGTTATACAGTTTCTCCACTGTAAAGAAAGGATTTTTATAAGGATTTCTTTGGCAATAGTTGCTAGTGGGATTCAACCTAAGGACAACTCCTCCTCTAATGGAGAGAAGTAGGAACGTAATTTCCTACTTTCAACCTAAGGGATTCAACCTAAGGACAACTCCTCCTCTAATGGAGAGAAGTAGGAACGTAATTTCCCTTTCACCTCAAGTCAAAAGAGAGAGGCTTCGATGAGACCATTAACAAAGCTCAAATATAAACTCTGAATTTATCAAGTCACAGTTCACTAATGTCTAATTTCTTTTCCAGAAACCTGGGAACAGCCTATTCTTCCAGATTAAGACAATGAGTATTTCCTATGGACCAGATGTGAAGGAGAGGCTTTGGGAATCATTTCATTATTTGACTCAAAGGTCACTAAAGGGTGAACAGACATTGCAGGAGAGAAGCTGGCAAAGACTCACTGAATTCCAGGTGGTGGTGGTGGTGGTGGTTGTTAGAGGTCCTCCAGTTGGGTCTGATTCATAGTGACCCTATGTACAACAGAACAAAACACTCCCTGACACTGTGCCATGCCCGGCACTATCTCAGTGCTTCTCTACCATTCACAGGGTTTTCAATGGCTGATTGTTTTCAAGATTGTTTCAGGTAGATAGGACTGAATAAAATGCCTGCAATAGAGTACACTCTTTCAGGCCAAGGAAACTGCAGGTGAGAGTCCAACAATGATCTCTGTGTGTGGGAGGGTATCTCCTAAGAACCTGGGAAGGGCTCCAAAAGAGAGACTCAGCTTTCAATATTTTCCAGCCCAGAAGGCATGGAACCATTTCATGACCTTCCCCATAGAATCAGAACATTGCTGTTTGCTGGGTGAAGGGCCATGTCAGAAAGGGAGGCTAGTAAAACTACCAAAGTGGCAGCTTAAGGGGATAGAGAACCATGTTCTTCTCTGGCGCTGCCCCTAGAGTAGGGGGCAAACAAATGGGAGACACAAGAGACACGAAGGACGAGAGCAAGACAGGCTGTCTGATCAAGCTCCAAAGTCTTTAATTTTTTGCTGTAGCTTATATACACATGGGAGGGGGAGGTACAAAAATGTCATAAGGGTCAGGGACTTTCCAGAAGTCTTCAGTTCTTCCTGTAACCCTGATAACCGCTATCAGATGGTAATCTCAGTTCAAAGGTCACAATGCCCTGTGACTCAACAATCCGCTATTTTCACCACACCCTACACTTTTCCATCAGGGTATCTTGTAAAAGGTTCCTTATGGTCTTGGCTCCCGGCAGCACTGGAATGGGTTAACCTTCAGCAGGGCCCATCTGGAAGAGCACAAGGTCTAACATTCAATTGACTTTGAAGCTCTTGCTATTTTATGGGATCAAACGTTTTTATTTCAAATGCAATTGAGACTGTGATTTCCAGTGATTATGGATTTTTAATTAAGGAAGAAAAGTCATGTTACTGCTTGAGTTTTCATTGGGAGGTAGAGGGCAAACTTATTTGAACAAATTTCATTTATTTACTTGTTTGAATACTGATTGATTGATTGATTGATTGATTAAGACAGGGTCTCATTGTGTAGCCCATGCTGGTGGGGAACTCCCTGTGTGTCCCAGGCTGGCCTTCAACTTGCCATCCTCCTGCTTCTCTCTTCCAAGTGCTGGGATTACAGGCATGCACCCCTACCTACCTCCGGCCATATTTGTTTTTGAGTAGGTAAAACATCACATGATCCAAAATAAAAATGGTATGAAAAGTGTACACTGAGAAACATTGTCTTGCCTCTGTTTTTAAAAGGTTAACATTTTTATGTGTCTGTTGCCTGTTGTTCTAATATTCCTTTATGAAAACATAAGCAAATATAAGTATGTAATCTGTATAGTCTGTGCTCCTATTTTGCACACAAAACACACATACTGTTCAGAAATTTGCATTTTTCTCTTTTTTCTTTTTGTAAAATACACAAAATATAAAATTTATCATTTTAGCCTAGGGATGAAACCACTGGATCTTATGATAATACTGTTTCCCCTTCTGAGGAACTTGACAAGCTGTTTTTCACAGTGGCAGCACCACTTTACATTCCCACCAGCAATACACAAGGGTTCCAGTTCCTGTGTTTCCTGCCAAAACTTTTTTTCTTTCTATGCTTTTTATTTTTTATAATAACCACTCTAATGGGTATGATGTTTATCTCACTGTGGTTTTATTTGAAATTCCTTAATGACTAATGATGTTGAGCATCTTCTCATGTGCTTATTGTCCATTTGTATGTCTTTTTTTTGAAGAAAAGTCTATCTCTGCAAGTTCTTTGCCTATTTTTGAATTAATTGGATTCGTTGGTTTTTGTTGTTGTGTAGTTGGTTGTTGTTGTTAGGTGCCGTCGAGTCAGTATCCAACTCATAGCAACCCTACACACAACAGGGGAAACAATGTTGTCAGTGCTTCTCTGCTGCTCATAGGGTTTTCAATGGCACATTGATTTTTGGGAGTGGGTTGCCAGGTCCTTCTCCCAAGCCTACAATATCTGGTGTTGCCAGGTGGTCTCCCATCCAAGGACTAACCAGGCCTGACCCTGCTTAGTTTCTGAGATCTGACGGGATCGGATGCCACAGGGCTACGGTTGCAGGCCATGTAGTTGGTGGTCTTTATATATTCTGGATACTAATTCCTTATGGAGGTTAGGGCTTAGCTCAGTTGCTAGAGTATCACTCTGCACTCTCTGGGGCCCCAAGTTCAATCCCCAGCACCATAAAAACAGAATGACCTGGCAACCCACTCCCAAAATAATCAGCCATTGAAAACCTTATGAAGAGCAGAGAAACACTGACATAGTGGCAGGCATGGCACAGTGTTGGGGGTGTTTCATTCTGTTGTGCATAGGGTCTCTGTGAATCAAATCTGACTCGACAGCATCTGACAACAACAATAATTCCTTATCAGATCCATGATTTGCAAATATTTTCTCTCATCCTATTGATTCTCTTCACTCTTGATAGTGTACTTTGATGCATAACATTTTAAATTATGTAGTCAGTCCTATTTAGTTTTTCTTTTGTTGCCTATACTTTTGGTACCATATGTAATAAGTCATTGCCATACCTAACGTCATGAAGATTCTCCCTGAAATGTGGGCGGCTGTTTCCATGACTGAGTGTACTGAGGTTAGGGGTCAGTAGCTATTATGCCAAAGGCCAAAACTTACCAGCCTCTCCATCAAGCTCTAGCCTGGATGTTGCAAGTGTTTGAGTAGAGTCTGAAATTCTAAGGTAGTTATTTCAGACAATTCCTGCTAATTCAGTGGTTATTCAGGTGGAAGGATAGATTCCTGGACCTGCTCCTTTTTTTTTCTTTTTCTTTTTTAACTTGACAATATGTCTTGGAGATCTTTTTATATATCAGTTCATTTAGATCCTCCTCATTCTCTTTAATAGTTACATATATTCTTTATGCCTGCAGCCGTAGCCCTGTGGAATCCGATCCTGTCAGATCTCGGAAGCTAAGCAGGGTCGGGCCTGGTTAGTACCTGGATGGGAGACTGCCTGGGAACACCAGGTGCTGTAGGCTTGGGAGAAGGACCTGGCAACCCCCTCCCAAAAATCAATATGCCATTGAAAACCCTATGCACAGCAGAGAAGCCCTGACAGTAGTGTTTCTCCTGTTGTACAGAGGGTCGCTATGAGTCGGATACCGACTCGACGGCACCTAACAACAACAACAACAACAACATATTCTTTATGATATAATAAAAAGGCTTTGTGTACATGTGTACACATGTGTATGTATGTGCGTTATAAATGTATTATGTATGCAGGTATAACTGTAGGCCTCATTCCTAAATTCTAAAATTAGAATTGGTATATCAGGGCAAATGTATTTGTAAGTTTGACAAATATTGCTAAAAGTTTGTCCATAGGCAGACACCCTTAAAAATACCACCAGCAATGAATGTATGATAGTGCCTATTTTCCCAATATTTCAATTTTAAAAGTTTCAATTGAAAGCTTTTGGAATTTTGCTATTTGGCATGTGAGAAATGGGGCCTCAATATATTTTTAATTTGTATCTTTCTTATGAATGAAGGTATGTATGCTTTCACATGTTGAAGAAAATGCTTGAAAAAAATTTAAGAGGACTCAATGAGCACAAACAAAATTTCCTTGTAATTCCTTCCCTTGAGTCTTGCATGTTCAATGTAGTGGTTATAGTTCTAATTGGGGAAGCTGTCACTGGGAGCATAAATTTGTTGCAGCTTTGTAGTAGAAGACAAAACAGGAGGTGAGGAGAAAGGATAACCAATTGACAACATGGGGTGAGAGAAACATCTTTTGAAAAACCCAGAGTGAATGTATGTGAGAATGCTACAGATCTTGAAATGGGGGGTGCCCCTCAGTTTCCCCATCCTTTCCATTTTTCTTAAATTATAAATTGATAATTTTTAGTTTTATATATTTTGGGGGTTATGATTTATGTTCATTTATGAATACACTTCGGAATAAAAGCTTATTGACATATATGTCACCTCAAACACTTAAATTTTTGGGATAAGAACATTTGAAATTTACTCTCAGTGATTTTGAGATATATGTTGTTGTTATTGTTAGGTGCCGTCGAGTTATGTCCGACTCATAGTGACCCTCGTAGGGTTTTCAATGGCTGATTGTTCTGGGATTGCCTTGGGAGTGGATCGCCATGTCCTTCTCCCATTTTTATGGTGCTGGGAATCAAACCCAGGACCTCAGAGACCGAAGAGTGGCGGTGCTCTACCAGCTGAGCTAACTCCCAGCACTTTGAGATATATAGTACATAATTATATACGATATTTACCACACTGTGCCAAACATCTGGAAGAAAAGACCCTATTCCTCCTATCTAATTGAGACTTTTTATCCTTTTTAATATCTTTGACAGAAGTCTCAATGTGATTATTCTAGGACATAAATTAAAATAGTTACAGAATTTTTCATCTGCATAACTGAAACTCAATATCCATTAAGCAGTAATTCTGTATTTTCCTTTCCAAATGCCTAGCAACACCCATCCTACTTTCTACTTCTATAAATTTGACTTTACATTATACAAGTGAAATAATCATACAGTATATTTCTTTTTGTGACGGGCTTATTTCACTTAGTGCAGTATCTTTAAGGCATATCCATGTTTTAGAAAGTGTTAGGGATTCCTTATTTTTAATTTTTTTGCAGTATTTGGGGGTTGATCCTAGAGCCTCATGCATGCTTTTGCAAGTGCTTTACCACTGAGCCACACTACCAGCTTATTTTTTACTTTTATTTTGAGAAGGACCTCACGAAGTTACACAGGCTGCCTCTGGCCTCAAACTTACAGTCCTCCTGCCTCCACCTCCAGAGCCACTGGGATTATAGGTGAGCACCTCCATGCCTGGCTAGGCATTCCTTTTTAAGGCTGGATACTTTTCTATTATATGTATGAGATATGATCAAAATGTATGGTGAAAGTTTAAATTTAAAAAAATTTATTATAGTAAAAGACACATTGCCATTTTTGTGCTGTTAGGTGCTGTTGAGTCAGGTCCAACTCATGGTGACCCTGTGTACAACAGAATGAAAGAGGCGCTATATTTGACAGTGTTTCTCTGCTATCCATAGGGCTTTCAATGATTGTTTCAGGAGTGGGCTCTCTGGTCCTTCTCCCATTTTTTTGTGATGGTGAGGATCAAACTCAGGGCCTCAGAGCACAGAGCACAGAGCAAGCACTCTACCAACTGAGCTAAATCCCAGTCCTTCATTGCCACTAATCCCCCTCAAAATACTCCTCCTGGCTTCAAACACATGTTTCCCATCATTCTTGTGACTTTTTGAAGCAGTTCTGAAAGTCCTCTTTTCTTAGTGTCTCTTCAGTTGCATTGCTGCAGATCCTTCTACGTCCTGAGTCAGTTCAAAACATTTACCTTTCATGGTCATTTAGATTTTGAGAAAGAGTTGGCAGCCCCACAGTGCCACTTCTGGTGAATAAGGTAGATGAAGAGCTGGGCGCAGTGTCGCACGCCTGTAATCCCAGTGACTCAGGAGGCAAAGGCAGGAGGATCACAGGTTGAAGACCAGAGGCAGTCTGCGTAATTTAGCGAGACCCTGTCTCAAAAAGTAAAACAATGGGCTGGGGGTGCAGCTCAGTGGTCCAGCACTTGCAAAGCATGCAAGCTCGAGGCCCTAGGTTCAACCCACAGTACCAAAAAAAAAAGTAGATGAGGACAAACCATAATGTTTTTATTTGACAGAAATTGCCATATCACAAGCCATGTGTGACACGGTGTTGTCAAGATGGAGGATGAAACTAAAGACATTCAGGAAGGAGGACTCCCAGAACTGTTTCACAAAGTGGTAGGTAGGATGTGATAAGTGTGTTTGAAGCCAGCGAGAGTGTCTTGAGGGAGGATTAATGGCAGTGTGTCTTTTAATGTGTGTGTTTTTTTGAAGTTTACACCTTCACTGTATTTTTTATTCTTACCTGCATATACTGCATTTTGTTTATCCATTTCTCCACTGATGGACATTTGAGTTGCTTCTACCTCTTGGCTATTGTGAATAATGCTGCTATAAACATTGGTATGCAAGTATGTCCTTGAGCTCTTGTTTTTAATTCTTTTGGATAAATATTAAGAAGAGGAATTGGTGGATGGTATGATAATTCTCTTTTTAATTTTTTGAGGAATTGCTACTCATTTTTTCCGTAGCAGCTGCCCCATTTTACGTTCTGCCATTTTATGTACCATTTTACCATTTTACATACCAACAGCACAAGTGTCTACTTTCTTCAAGTCCTTAGCAGTTCTTGTTATTTTCTATTTTTTTCATAGTCATCTAATGGTTGTTTTTATAGTTTGAATATGAAATATTCCCAACAGGCTCATGTGTTGACCTTCTGGTCCCACCTGTGGGACTATTTTGAGAGATTATGGAAATTTGGGGAGATGAGGCATAGTTAAAGAAGTCAGTCACTGGGGAGCAGGCCTTCGAAGGTTGTGCCTGGGTCTCTCTCAGGCCCTTCTTTGCTCTCTGCTTCTGGTCTGCTTTCTCTTCCACATTCTCCTGCTACCATAATATTCTGCCTTATCACAGGCCCAGATCAACAGAGCCAAGGATCACAGGCTGAAATCTCTAAAACTATGAGCCAAAACAAATCTTTCCTCTCTTAGGTTGTTTCTGCCAGGTAGTTTGTCACAGCAACAGGAAAAGTAACTAATATAGATGTGAAGTGATATCTCATTATGGTTTTGATTTTAATTTTTCTAATGATTAGCAATAAAGAACATCTTTTCATATGTTTATGGGCCATTTGTATCTTATATTTGGAAAAATGTTAATTCAAGTTTTTCCCATAGATGTTTTTGGTTGTAAGAGTTCTTTATATATTCTGGATATTAGTCCCTTATCAGTTATATGACTGGCAAATATTTTATCCCACTCTACAGGTTGCCTTTCATTCTGTTATATCCTTTAATGTACAGAAGGTTTTTTTTTTTTTTTTTTTTCCCACCAGTACTTGGGGTTCAACCTCGGGCCTCGCGCTTGCATGCTTTGCAAGTGCTGGACCACTGAGCTGCACCCCAGCCCATTTTTTTACTTTATTTGAGACAGGGTTTCGCTAAATTACACAGATTGCCTCTGGTCTTGAACTTGCGATCCTCCTGCGTCTGCCTCCCTAGATGCTGGGATTACAGGTGTGAGCCACTGTGCCCGGCTCAGAAGGTTTTTGTTATTGTTTTTGGTACTGGTTGCTTAACCCAGGGCCTCACACATACTTTGCAAGTATTCTATCACTGAGTTGCATTCCCAGCCCTTTTTATTACTTTTACCTTGAGACAGAGTCTCACTCAATCTTGCGATCCTCCTGCTTCACTAGTTGTTGGGATTATAGGCATGGGCCACTATACCGGCCTGATGTATGTTGTTGTTGTTAGGTGCTGTTGAGTCGATGTCTGACTCATAGCAGCCCTACCTACAACAGGCGAAACAATATTGTTAGTGCCTCTCTGCTATTCATAGGGTTTCTAATGGCTGATTGTGTTTTGGGTTGCCAGATCCTTCTCCCAGGCCTACAGCACCTGGTGTTCCCAGGTGGTCCCCCATCCAAGTACTAACCAGGCCCAACCCTGTTTAGTGCTGAGATCTGATTGGATCAGGTGCCACAGTATTACGGCTGCAGGCAGCCCTCATGTATAGAAGTTTTAAAGTTTGATGCAATTTGTTTTGTCTAGTTTTGCTTTTTCTTGCTGTACTTTTAATGTCATATCCAAGATACCATTGCCAAGTTCAATGCCATGAAGCTGTTCCCCTGTGTTTTCTTCTAGGAGGTTTATGGTTTTGGGTCATATGTTTAGGTCTTTAATGTATTTGAACTGAAAACATCTTTTTTTCCCTTAATTTTTGGTGATACTTTTTCCTTCTAGCACTTTAAAACTGCCGTTTCATTGTATTTGGGTCCTCTAATTTCTTTGAGAAGTTAACTTTCAAAATTATTGTTGCCCCTTTGGAGGAAATGTCATTTTTGTCTTTTCTGTTTTTCTTTATTTTTTCTTCTTTTTGTGTTGTGCTGGGGATTTAACTCAGGGTGTAGCATGTTTGCCTTTCTGTTTTTAAATTTTTTTCTCTTTATATAGGTATTTGGTTTTCTTCAGTTTGATTAACATAGACCTAGGTGGAGTTTTCTCCGTATTTATCGTATTTAAGATTTGTAGAGCATCTTGAATGTGTGGTTTAGTATTACTCATCAAACATATTGTTGTTTTTAAGACAGGTCTCTCTTTGTAGCCCAGGCTGTCCTGGAACTTGAGATCCTACTGCCTCAGCTTCCCAAGTGCTGGGATTACAAGCATGTGGCACCATGCCTGGTGTGTTTACACATTTTGGGAAATTTTTATCTATTATTTCTTCCCATGTTGTTTTTTTTAAGGGGGGATGGGGATTGAACCCAAGGCCTTGTATATGATAGTCAAGTGGTCCACTATTGAGCTATCACCCCAGCTCCTCATGTTGGTTCTGTTTCAGTCTTTCTCTTTTCTGCTTCTTCAACTTTAATGTCGTGGATTACACACCTTATCATCATGTTGCATATAACTCTTATGTTCTTTCTGTGTTTTCTGCTTTTTTACTCTATGTGCTTTGATTTGGTTACTTTATACTGACCCCCAATTTACTCATTCTGGGTTGTTATTTGTTTAATATTAAATGCACCAATTGAATTATTAATTACATATATGATTGTTTTGCTAGAGTTCTCATTTACCTTTATAAAAATGTATAAGTTTTTTGCTCTTTGATGAAGTTCAACCTCTTTATTTATTTTTTGTGGTACTTGGGGTTGAACCCAGGGCCTCGCACTCACATGTTTTGCAAATGCTGGACCACTGAGCTGCACCCCCAGCCCATTTTTTTACGTTTTTGAGACAGGGTCTCACTAAGTTACACTGCCTGCCTCTGGTCTCGAACACGTGATCCTCCTGCCTCTGCCTCCCGAGCTGCTGGGATTACAGGGGCCACCTCGCCCGGCTCTTTTTTTAATTCTTTAAAGCACTTCTCTGGAATATAAATCATAGTTGTTTTAAAGTCATTTTATGATAATTCTAAAATCTAATACATCTGTGGCTCTTTTTCTATTGTATTTTTTTCCTCTCGCTTTTTGATCATTTGGAGGTTTTATTGTCTCGTTGTTGCAAGTTTGTTTTTTTTTTTTAATTTTTGATGTTGCTGGAGATTGAACGCAAGGCCTCATGGTATGTGTATTTATATTCTAATTAGCCAAACTAGCAAGTTAGTCAAATATTTAAATCAAATCACAATAGTGTTGTTGACATACAAAACTATGCCTTGTGGACTTGGTACTGGTTGGGGCATTTCAATGTTTACTAACGTCTCTGTGTGTAGGTATGTGTGCATGTCAACTCAGTGAGAAATCAAACCCTTTAGTGGTGAGGATTATTGCATTTTTATATGGTTAGAATGGAGATAGAATGCAGATAGATACATAGTTGCATGTATCGTGACAAGCATAGGCAGGTCAATTTGGTTCATCAAATACTCTTTCCTACTCTGACCATATAAAAGCAGTCTACCTATTTCTGCTAAAATGCCGGTCAACTTTGTCAAGAGTTCAACTCCACTTCTCCCCACATGGTCCCTAGATATAGGGATTAAGGATTGCTGCCAAGGTACTTCAAATACTGAATTCTCTCAGCCTCCTCTCTGTCACTTTCTCTCTCTTTTTGAATTCCTATACATTCTGGCAGGCATTTTCCTGTGTTTGTTAGGGACATAAGGATGGAAACTTGTTTAGAAGTTGAGGCTCAATGATTAAAATTCAAATTACAAATAGACATAGAAACTGAAAGTTAATCATACCACTCTAAGTGGTGAAACAAAAAAACTTGGATGAAGATGTATATGAAAACTACTTTGTCATAGGTCTTAGGTATCTCTCATTGTAACGAGCTGAAATCATTCAATATTATACAAGTGAACAATAAGAGTTATTTGGAAAGATTTACAATGATTTTTGGAAAGCTGACGGGAGATGAATCTCAGCTTCTAAGAAAATTGCATCCAGGAATAAGAGAGTCTAGACATCAGTTTCTTGCTGCATTATTTCCCTTGCAGGGCTTGTTGTTGTTAGGTACTGTCAAGTGGGGTACAACTCACAGCAACCCTATGTACAACAGAACAAAACACTTCTCAATTTTGTGCCAGGCACACAATCTTTTTTATGTTTAAGCCCATTGTTGTAGCAACTGTGTCAATCCATCTAGTTGAGGGTTTCCCTTTTTTTATTGACCTGCCACTCTCTCAAACATGATGAGCTTCTCCAGGGATTGGTCCCTCCTGACAACATGTCCAGAATACATCAGATGCGATCTAGCCATCTTTGCTTCCAAGGAGCACTCTAGGTGTACTTATAGGGCAGATGTGTTGATTCTTTTGTCAGTCTATGGCATATTCAATATTTGTCTCCAGAACCATAATTCAAAAATATCGATTCTTCTCTCTCCCTTATTCAACATCCAGCTTTTACAACCATATGAAACAACTGAAAATATCATGGCACGAGTCAGGCGCACCTTTGTCTTCAGTGTGACATCTTTACTTTTCAATACTTTAAAGAGGTCTTTTGCAACAGCTTTTCCCAATCCAAAGTGTCTTTTGATTTCTTAACTGCTGCTTCTGTGGGTGTTGGTTATAGAACCAAGTAGAACAAAATCCTGGACAACTTCAATATTTTCTCTATTTGTCATGAAGTTGCTTATGAATCTGTTGTAAGGGTTTGTTTGTGGATATTGAGACATAATCCATACTGAAAGCAATGTTCTTTGATCTTTGTCAGGAAATGTTTCAAGTCCCCTTCACTTTCAGCAAGCAAAGTTATGTCATCTGCATAATGCAGATTGTTAATGAGTCTTCCCCCAATTCTGATGCATGTTCTTCTTCATAAAGTCCAGTTTCTCAGATTATTTGCTCAGCATAAAGACTGAAGATGTTCGGTGAAAGAACACAATCCTGACATACACCTTTCCTGACTTTAAGCCAGGCAGTGTTGCCTTTTTCTGTTCAAACGACTGCCTCTTGGTCCATGTACAGATTCTTCATGAGTACAAGTAAGTATTCTGGTATTCCTTTTCTTTGCAAAGTTATACATAATTTATTATGATCCACACAGTCAAATGCCTTTGCATAGTGAATAAAACATAGATAAAGAGATCTTTCTAGTATTCTCCGCTTTCAGCTAATATCCATCTGACATCAGCAATGATGTCCCTGTTTCCATGCCCTCTTCTGAATCCAGCTTGATTTTTTTGGCAGTTCCCTGTCAATATACTACTGCTGCAGCCACTTTTGAATGACAGTTAGCAAAATTTTATTTGAATGTGAAATTAATGATATTTATTGTTCAATAATTTCTGCATTTGTTTGGATCCCCTTTTTTTGAATAGGCACAGATATGGATCTTTTCCAGTCAGTTGTCCAGGTAGCTGTTTTTAGGAAGTTATTTAAAGTTAATCTGAGCTGTGTGTGGTGTCCCTTTCCTGAAATCTCAGCAACTCTGTAATCCCGGCAGTTTGGGACTGGTGGCAGGAGGATTGTGAGTTGAGCCAGAGGAAGCCTATCAAATTTAGTGAGACCCTGACTCAAAATAAAAATTTTAAAATCGATTGGGGGTACTACCCAGTGGAAGAGTACTTACAAAAGTATGTGTTAGGCCCTGGATTCAACCCCTAAGTACCACCACCAACAACAAAAAATCTGGCTGGGGATGTAGGTTAGTTGCAGAGCATTTGGCTGGCATATACAAGGCCCAGGGTTTTATCCCCAGCACTGCAGTGATAAATAAGTAAATAAATAAATTATGTTAATCTTAGGCCAATGTGTTAAGAGACAGGTTCACAGAAGACAAAAGGCAAATAAATACCCTGGGACATTTGGAAAAATACTTGGGGTCACTCCTTATAAAAGAAATGCAAATTAAAATAAATTAAGATGTATTGAAATACTATTCTCACCCTATCAGATTGGCTATGCTGAGAAACTCTGCACTGCCAAGTTTTCCCACATCTTGTGGCAGCTTCTGTTCTCATCTCCCTTTGCCAGGCTACTTGTGTAGTAAAGAGCCAAGGAGCACTGAAGACATTTGTTTCCTAACCAAGATGTTGAAGATGGCGTTTTCCTCTGGGGCAATGTTTGGCAACTTTTTAAAAGATTAGGTGTAAGATTAGGCGTGTCCTCACCTTGGTGTTTCTTGTGGTATCCACCTTGACTACTCCTAGGCATTCTCATGGGACTTGAGAAGATAGAAAGATGTTGGGATTCCCAGGGGCATACAGAGTACCTTGAGCATGGCCAGTCTCAGGAGCTCATCTAGCCCACTTGGAATCCTATGGGGCAAGATAGCAACGGGTCACCTTTGCCATACATCCAGGTATCTCACTCTTCCCCCCTCCCATCGAGTGGGCCAAGATGGCACCCAAGATATGGTAGCATCTAAAGCCCCCCTGGTGCCTGATTGGCCATTTCTGATCCAACCCTGTTCCCCTGATTGGCTGGCTATCAGGCCATATAAACTCCGGAGCTCAAAGATCAGCAGCCATTCTAAACACCATCCAAGATAAGCTCACCCAGGTCCTTGTGGTTCCTGAAGGGCCCAAGGCCATTTACTTGTCTGCCTAGCCTAGCCTTCAGCCTTCTTCTTACTGCCTTCATCATACTTCAACCCATCTGCCACCTCTACTCGACCCCGACCTCTACAACGCTGGACATCGTACACTGACCTACAGCTTCATGAGGCAGGACTCTGGGAGTCAAGCTCAGGGCCCCTAAGTGGGGAAAGCTGTGAGCTGGAAGAGCAATGACACCCGGGAGGCTCTGCCCCAGCGGCAGAGACAGCAGCTGAGCGCTTCCCTTCTCCAACTCCCCTTTCCCTGCCCCCTAATTCTCCATTCCTTTCCCCTTCTTTGTGAATAAACCCATCCTTCTATCCTGTGCATGATACATTGTTCTCTGGCCACAGTCTCGCCACCAGGTGCAGCATCGGGGCACCCACCTCTTGCTTCCACCCAGAATGCAGAGAGAGAGAAACCTTGGGAAGAACACGACAGAAAGAGAAACCAGTGTCAACATAAAGCTGAGGCTCCTGCCGTGCTCTAAATAATAGAATCTTTTGTCTGTGACGTGACAGTCCAGTGTCTTCTCTCAGCACTCACAAAACTGCACCAGGCTAACTTGTTAACTTTCAAGGAGGGTGAAAATCTCAGATGCTCTGCAGCTCTTACCAGAAGTCCACACGCTCTGTTGATAAGCCTGGAGAGAAACAGGTGGGATTACAAAATGGCAAAGGCGCCCTAGAGGGAAATTGGGTGATACTGAGGCTAGCATTTCTTCTCAGGTACCAGATGCTGGACTTCTGGGTCCATGGGCCAAGGAATAAATGTGTGGATAGCAAAGGCGAGTGAGAGCAACAGAGATTTCTTGAAAGGTTAGATAAATCCTTCACAGGAACAAAGCAGATCCTAACAGGGTAGCTGAGGTGGGGCTTGTGTGGTCTCTTTGTCTGTGCTGGACTTTTTGAGCTGGCCTCAGTAGATTGGTCCTCAGTTAGGAGATCCCTGTATGTTGGCCCAATAGAATTAAAGGGCAGTTGTTTCATCTGTTTCTACCTAGAGACTGATTGGGCTGGGGTTTATCTCAGTTGATAGAGTGCCGCTCTGCGCTCTCTGAGGCCCTTGATTTGACCCCCAGCGTGGCAGGAAAGGAAGAAGGATGTGCCACTCCACTTTGGAAGCAATCTGGAAAAGGTCAGCCATTGAAAACCTTACAAGGGTCACTATGAGTTGGACCTGACTCTCTAGCACCTAACAACAACAATAGAGACTAATTAGCTAGGTGACTGCTGGTTCCGTATTTCCAGGCCCCATTTCCCTGAACTTGCCTAAAGTTTGCCAACTCCTGCTGATATTTAACAAAATTATGTGCATATATCACGGATCTGACTCAACGGCACCTAACAACAACAACAACATATCCTGTGACTCAGTAATTCTTTAAGAAATGTAGCTGAAGATATAATGCACAAATGCAAAATATGGCATATAAAATGCTATGCACTGTGAAATTATTTGTAATAAGAGTGGCTTGGAAATGGATGCAATGAATATCCAGACTATATCAAGAACTCAAAAAATGAGTGCACCAAAAGAACAAATAATCCAATCAACAAATGAACTGATCAGATCTCAAAAGAAGTACAAATGGCCAATACATGTATGGAAGAGTGTTCCACATCTTTAGCCATCAGGGAAAAGCAAGTCAAAACTACTGCTGTAGGGGAAGTAAGCAGTGGAAGGGAGAGGGTGATGGGGATAATATGATTAATGTACATTGTATGCATGAATGAAAATGTCATAATGAAACTCATCTTGTACCACCAATATATGCTAGTTAAAAAAAAAAACCAACAACACCACATTGAGATTCCATTTCAACCTAGTCAGGATGACTATCATTAAGAAAACAAAAAACAAATGCTCACAAGGATGCAGAGAAAAAGGAACATAGACTATTGGTGGGACTGAAAATTAGTGCTGGCACTATGGAAATCAGTATGAAGGTTCCTCAAAAACTGAAAATAGAACTCAACTATATGACTCAACTATAGCACTCCTGAAGTACTTGAAGTCATCTGTTATGGTTTGGATGTAAATGTCGTCCAAAGGTCATGTGGTTGAATGTTTGGTCCCTAGACGGCAGCACTCTCCTAGGAGGTTATGGAACTTTCGGAGGTGGGATCTAGCTTGGGAGAAATGAGTCACTTAGGGCAGTCACTTAGAAATTTTTACCCAGAGCCCCAGTTCCTGCTCTCTGCTCTCTGTTTCTGATCATTAAGATGTAAGGTTCTGTGCCACAGGCCCTGCTATGACTGCCCTGCTGCCACGCCTGCTGCCATTACGAACTGTGATCCTCTCACTGTGAGCTCCCCGTAAATCTTTCCTTCCATGAATTTATTTCAGTCAGTTTCTCTGCCACAATGACACACCACGTGACTAACATTAGTATACAACAGAGATACTTGCACACCCGTGTTTATTGAGGTACTATTCACAATAACCAAGTTATGGAATCAAACTAGGTGCCAGCTGGGCGCGGTGGCGCACACCTGTAATCCTAGTGGCTGGGGAGGCGCAGGCAGGAGGACTGCAAGTTCGAGACCAGAGGCAGTCTGTGTCACTTAGTGAGACCCTGTCTCAAAAAGTAAAAAAATGGGCTGGGGGTGCAGCTCAGTGGTCCAGCACTTGCAGAGCATGCAAGTGTGAGGCCCTGGGTTCAAACCCCAGTACCACAAAAAACAAAACAAAACAAAAGCTAGGTGCCCATCAGTGGATGAATGGACAGAGAAAATGTGATATATATATACACACAACAGTGTATTATTCAGCCATGAAGAAAAATAAAATTTTGCCATTTGCAGGAAAATGGATAGAACTGGAGATCATCAAGCTAAGTGCAATAACCCAGACTCAGAAAGATAAATATCACATATTTTCTCCTGTATGCAGAATATAGATTAATAAAAGAAGAAAAAGGAGAACTATTTGGGAAGAGAAAGAACCAGTTGTGGGGGGTGGGAGAAGAGAGGGTAACAGAGGTGAATATGATAAAAGTCAATTATATGCATGTATGAAAATTTCACAATGAAATCCATTATTTTGCACAATATACACTAATAAAAATATTGGGCTGGAGTTTGGCTCAGTTGGTAGAGCGCTGTTCCACACTTTCTGAGGACCTGGGTTCAATCCCCAGCACCTCAATAATGGGAGAAGGACATGGCAATCCACTCCCAAAACAATCCTGAAACAATCAGCCATTGAAAACCCTATGAGGGTTGCTATGAGTCCACCGGCACCAACATTGTTGTTGTTGTCGTAGTTAGGTGCTGTCGAGTAGTGTCCGACTCATAGTGACCCTTACAGGGTTTTCAATAGCTGACTGTTTTGGGATTGCCTTGGGAGTGGATTACCAGGTTCTTCTCCCACTTTTGTGGTGCTGGGAATCAAACTCAGGACCTCAGAGACTGCAGAGTGGAGCTCTACCAACTGAGCTAAATCCCAGCCCACAACAACAATAAAAATGTTAAAAAATCCAAGTATTCATGAATAAAGAGCAGGTTAAATAAACTAAGGCAAATCCACACACACATTTAGACACACACACATACATGCTTAAGCATATATACTTATTTTTGCAAAGAAATAGAATAAGTAAGAAACTATTGATAGTAAATAAGAAACTGTAGGAAATGGTTACTTATCGAAGGTGGGGGATGGGTATAGGGAATAGGGTGGGAGGAACTAATCTCTGCATTTCCTTTGTCATGTGGTTTTTACCTTTTAAATCATGTAAATGATTTGCATAATAAAAAATTGCTGGTTGTGTATGCCTGTAATTTCAGTCACTTGGGAGGTAGAGGCAGGAGGATTGCAAGTTTGAAGCCAAAGGCAGCCTATGTAACTTAGCAAGACCTGTCTCAACATGAAAAGTGAGAATGGGTGGAGCCTGCAGCTCCATGGTAGAGGGCTTGCAAAGCATGTGTGAGGGTCTGACTTCTACCCCCACCCATACTGCTAAATAAATAAATAAGTAAATAAATAAAATTGCTGAGTGCCATGGCGCCTACATGTAATCCTAGCGACTTGGGAGGCTGAGGCAAGAGGATTGCAAATTTGAGGCTAGAGGCACCCTGCACAACTTAGTAAGACCCTGTCTCAATATATGGGCTGGATTTAGCTCAATTGGTAGAGCACTGCTCTGCAGTCTCTGAGGTCCCGAGTTCAATTCCCAGCACCGCAAAAATGGGAGAAGGACCTGGCAATCCACTCCCAAGGCAATCCCGAAACAGTCCACCATTGAAAACCTTATGAGGGACGCTATGAGTCAGATACCGATTCGACGGCACCTAACAACAACAACATCTCAATATATAAAATTGAAAAAGGCATGTGGGTATAGCTCAGTGGTAGAGCACTTGCCTAGCCTATGGGGAGGGGAGCCCTGGGCTCAACTCCCCAGTACTGAAAAACCACATAAAAGCAAAAACAAGATTAAGTTGAGTAGGAAAAAAATAAAATGTATAGTTCCAATTTTGAAGTTCCAAAGTGATACTCTGCATGTTTGTTTTTTAAATTGGAATATTTTAATGTACAACTTCACGGGTTTCATTCTGACGTGTACTTCCTTGTGACATTTCCATGTATGCACTTCATTGTACATTGCTCACTTCCCCTTACCCTCTTATGACCCCCCACCCCTATTCCCACCCCCCACCAATGATCTCCTTTCTACTTGTATGTCTTTTTGTGGGAATATTTATCTACATATGTGCATCCCGATTTGATTTAAATTCAAACTTTTTTCTGTAGTGATCTACCTTTTTACATTCTCATCAGTATTACACAAGTGATCTAGTCTGTTTATATTATTGCCATCTATACTGTGCAACAAAACAAAAATCCTTACGACTGGGTCAGCACGCAACTTCACAATAAATGGAGAAAAGATTGAGGTTGTCCAAGATTTTGCTTTGCTTGGCTCTATAATCAACACCCGTGGAAGCAGCAGTCAAGAAATCCAAAGACGCATTGCTCTAGGAAAAGCTGTGGCAAAAGATCTCTTTAGAGTATTGAAAAGCAAAGAT